>VMDO01013990.1:0-36416 GCA_007922755.1 Pedetes capensis | reverse complement strand
AATAGTGTCATAGCTCTTCTAATTAGTTTTGGATTGAAGCTTAATCTATCTGATGTTGTAATTGCAACACCTGACTTTTTTTTTGTTTTTCCCCTGCTTGATATATTGTTTTCCAGCCCTTGATCCTCAATCTATTGCAGTCTTTGTGAATTGGATAGATTTCTTGAATACTACATATTGAGGGTTTATGTTTTTTCATCTAATTAGCCAGTCTTTCTTAATTGGTGAGTTAAGACCATTTACACTAACAGTGATTATTGAGAAGTATCTATTGTTATGCATCCAATCATTACATGTTACTGACTTTTGAATCATGGTTGCTTTGTTCTTTTCTTGGTTTCCACTCATCTCAATTGTTCAATTCTTTGATCTTCTATATAGGGTTGTCTTATTCACCTAGATGTGGTAATTGATTTAGGATCCTCTGTAGAGCTGGCTTGGTGGTTGCAAATCATTTGAATGTGTCAGTATCATGGAATGTCTCCTACTCATCTATTTTCAAAGATAACTTTGCTGGCTATTGTATTCTTGGTTGGAAGTTGTTCTTTTTTAGGATGTGAATTACCTGTGTCCAAGCCTTTCTACCTTTCAATGTTGATGGATAAGTCTACAGTAATTTTAATGGGTTTTCCTTTAAAAGTTATCTGGAGTTCCTCTCTTGCTGCCTTCAGAATAGCTTCTCTGGTTTCTAATGAAAGCATTTGACCTATGATATTTCTGGGGGATGACCTATTTTGGTCTACCATGGGTGGGGTCCTGAATGTTTCAGTTGTGTATGTATCCAGATCCTGGATTATCTCTGGAAAATTTTTCTTGAGGATATCATAAACTAGATTTCCTACTCCTCTGGTGGACCTTTCTTCTCCTTCAGTAACACCCTGAATTCTTAAGTTATATTTTTTCATTCTGTCTGAGGTTCTTGAAAATCCTTTTAAAATTCATTCATTATTGTTTCCATTTCTGACTGTACATATTTAATTTCTTGGATTGAGTCCTCAGAGTCTGAAATTCATAGCTCAGCTTCATCCAGTCTCAATGAAAAGGATTGTTTTGCAGAGTTTAATTCATTTAGCTTGATTTGCATGTCAAGGATTGTTGCTTGATTTTTCCTAATCATTTCTAGCTGGGGGAAGGAATGGACTCTAGATGAGATAGTTCTTTTCAAGGACTTCAAGGGTGCTGGTGGTATTAGTTTTGATTTCTCTTAGCATATTAATAACCCAAACTCTGAATTCCAATTCAGAGATCTCTAGAAGTTGAGATTTGTTGGAGGTATTTTTTGGGAGGCTTTGTTCAGTGGAGTCTTCACATCCAGCCTACCCCTTTATGTTTCTTGTAGGCTTATGACTTTGTTTCCCCAATATATGGTCCGGGAATTAGGTTTCATCTCCCCCAAGTGTGGAGAACTTCTCCCTCTGTTATTCCTTTGAGTTTATGTGGTGATGAATCTCTGGCACCTTATTTTCACTCCTCAGGCCATATTTTACAGCTTCAGAACCCTAGACAAGGATCTGGTATAAACTCTGAATTCAGTCTGTCCCGTTCAGATTCCCTCTGATCCCCGAGATCCCAGTCACTGATTTGTCTACTGGGTACAGCATGATTCCTCAGTTGTCTACTCTGTGGGGCTCTTACTTTGGTTCACCAGTCCTACTCGACTTGAAATGGGCTTAGTTTTTAATCAGATCTCCTAGGTTCAGTGGACCATCAGCTCGTGACACTCTTATCTGTGTCGTGGACTCTCCACTCCTCAGTTTCCCATTCTCCAATTCACTATTCCAATGGGTCTGGGGGCAAGGGAAGCAGCAGATTCTGTTTCTCTACTGGGAGATGAGGAGGGGGAGGTTATGGGGAAAGAAGATGGAGAAATAGGAGAGAGAGAACAGAGACTAATAGAAATTAAAATTTAAATTAAAATTTAAAAATAAAATAAAGCAAAAACAAATACATAGAAGAAGAAAAACACTGAGACACACACATACACACACACACACACACAAAATCATACACACACAAGAAAAATAACCTGTATACCTTCACAAGAGGTATGTGAACAATGAAGTGAATGAAGGAGTAGTGTACACTGGAGAGCTCAGGGCACCGTGGTTTTCCCACTATCCACAGCAGTCTTAAGTCTTCTGAGAAGGCCCTGTGTCTCTTCCTTCAGGTGACTGACCTTGCTGCAGGAAAAGGGCTTTTCCCTGTCAGTTCTCTTGTTAGACACAGGCTGGCTTAGGGGGTGGGACTTCTGCACAACTTCCCTCTGCAAGGTGGATATGTGGGTAGCCTCATGGTCTCTTGGGCTGAAGTGGGCCACTGGGTGCTTTTAGAGATTGCCCTGAGAAATATTTGCTCCCTGTTGTATTGTCAGAGATGCTGTGCAACCTGTGGTGACCTTCCAGGAATTTTTCCTGCCCCACCAAGTTCGGGCACTACGATCCCAACTCAGAGATCACCACCCCAATGGCTATGGCGGGAGCATATGGTGGCAGAAGTCAGATCTTATTGCCAAGGACTCTCTATCCACTCATGTGTCCCACATCCCATTGTGGTCTCACCACTCCTGCCTTGTAGTGGGCAGGATGATATCTGACCACCCCCAGTGAATCTGCAGCCTATCTGGCCAGTGGCAGTCATGTGTGAAACTGCCCTGGGACAAAATGCACCACTGTGCTCCCTGTGGGACTCACTGCGCTCTGTCCAAGTGGGATTCAGTCACTTCCGCAGACCCTAGCCGATTCCACTGTGCAGTGAGACAATATTGAATCACCGCCAGTGGATCTGGGGTCGCGTGCCAGTGTGCCCATGTGTCTGTGTGAAAGTCATGCCATGCAACTGCCCTGATACAACAGGAGGGAGGGAGGCAGACCACAGCTAGACTCCAGGCATGCTCTGCTGGTGTATGATCCTCAGCCCATACTGTGTTCACGCCCCACATCCACGTTGGGATGGATGGGATGATAATGTCTCACCTCTGGTGGATCTGAGGCCTGCATTCCTGCATGAGGCTTTTGGACCTGTGTAGACTCTCCACCTACACTGGTGACACCACATAGAGATGGCCATTGAGCCTGATGTTTCAGGCTAACTCACCAGTTCTCTGTGCAGGGTGTTGTCCATATCCTGCCGAAAGGGTATTGGCGTGATTCCAAGGTTGTACTCCATGTAGGATGTGGGCACGTGTGGATGGATTCTTCTCTGAGTTTTGGTTTTCTGTGATCTGGGAATGGAAACTCAGCTGCTGCTTTTGGTGTGGATCTTCTGAGCTTTGATCTGTGATCTTGTTGCTTCCCTGGTTTTATCCACTGTCTCTACTCTAATATATTATTCTATCTATCTAGTCAATATGTCTTCTAAACTATTGATTAAGGTTTCCTTTTGCTCTGGGTCAGAAGGCTTGTGCTATCTGTCCACCATCTTTGCCTCCTCCTCATATTGGAAGATTTTAAATGTTACGTCTGAAAAAAAATGGTGGAATGAGGGAGAAGAATTAGGGAAGGAAAAAAGAAAACAGTTCCAAAAATAATTATTTCTTTTCTTTCCCTTGATTTTCTTCTATGAAAAGCAGAATATTATAATTTGGTATAGGAGGCACTTCTTTTTTCATAACTATCTTTGTGCAATCCCAAAGAAGCTCTACTCAGAGAGAAGGCTCACCTTCCAACACTGCTGCCAGTGGCCATTTTTCTCTTCTGTTAGGCAGGTCTGCTCCACAATATTGAGTCTTTTGTACTTTGGATATGTCATCAGAAGGGACAAATCCCTACATAAGGACTTCATGTTTGAGAGAGTGGCAGGTCAATGAAAAAAAGGAAGACTGTCAACTAGATGGGTTGATACAGTGGACACAACAATGGGCTTAAACATAAAAAAAATTGTGTGCCTGGCACAGTGTCAGGGAGTGTTTTGTTCCATTGTACATAGGGTCTCTGTGAGTCAGACTCCAGTCAACAGCTCCTAACAACAACGGCAACAACAACAATAGCTGGCATGACAAGATTTGTGTGTATCAAATTCATTACAATACTTTTTCAAAATGTTCCTGTCTGTTCTCAGACTTTAATGTTCCAGATATACCATACATTGTCAATAACATCTCCATTTCAGCAGATTAGAATTGCATGCAGATTGGATTTGAGGTAGAGAGCTGGATGGAAAGCTCTCAAGCACAAGTCCAATCCTCACTTGATTCTAATTGGCATGTGATTTTGTAGCCCTCTAAAACTGTTGCAAGGGTGCAGATTAGATTAAAGAACACACATGACTTAAAATTGTAATTGGGTTTAAAACACAAGTTGGAATTTTTGTTAAAATTTCATTAAACTTAAATGGTAATCTGAGAATGAACTTATTCTTTATAATAATCAGCATTAACATTAAAGTATAAGCTAGATCTCACCATTCATTCAAATTTAAATTTATGTTCTCCAGCAAGTTTTGTAGTTTTTTAACAGGTCCTGCATTCCAAAAATATTATGCTATTCTGATCATTGCTGCTTACACCTGTTTTTCCATTATATTTTCTAACCAATTGATGTTTTGTATCATTCTATCCTTAGATTTTTGTTGAGAAGTGGAAAAGTAAATATTTTAATTTAAATATTTGAGCTCATTTTTCTTGGGTTTTTCAAATAGACAAGTATATAATCCATAAATAATAACCTTATTTCTAGTTTTCTAATATTATACCTCATTTTTTGTCTATTTCATTATTCAGAATGATTTTGGCTGATACTTACAGATAACTGTTCATGTTACATTTTAGTTTTATATTAAGTTATATTATTACTGTTGTTTATTGAGGTTTTAAAAACTGGAAATAAATGTTAATAGGTTACCTTATATTGAATCATCTTTAGAATTTTGGAATAAGTTTTATTTGGCTATGATATACTATCCTTTTAAAATACCTCTCAAATAGGTTTAGAGATATTTCATTTGCTGTATCTATAATCACAGTTCTAGAATTTAATTGCTATTATTGTTAAGGCATGCTGTCAGTTTTGGGGGGTTCTTATAACATTGGGAAACTCTTCATCTTTTTTCTCTTGTCTGGGGCAGTTTAAACACATAAGCATACTAGTTGCTGAGAGAGGTGGACTTAATCCATCTGTGTATTGATTTTGGCTCAATATTCTTATAGGAGGCATCAGCCATAACACTTTTTTAAAATCAAGTTTATTCATTAAGTCATGGTTTGACTATAAAGTTTGCCCTAAAGGTCATGTTCTTTAACATTTGTTCACCAGCTGGTGGTACTGTCCTGCGAGGAGAAACTTTTGGAGGTGGAACTCTTGCCTTGTGTAAGTAGCTCCTTAGGGGTGGATCTTTGAAGGTTTTTACCTTAGAACTACAGTGCTGATCTCTCCCTGTTCTTAGTCCTCTAGGCTGTGAAGTCATCTACAATAGGCCCTGTCACCATTATAGACTATAGTTTTCAAGAAACTTCTTCCCCCATAAGTTTATTTGGGTTGGTTTTTCTGCTATGGCAATGACAACTGACTAATAAAGAAAACTGGTACCAGGAGTTGGGTCATTGCTATGCAGAAATATAACCCTAACTATGTGCTTCCTGTGTCTTTGGAATTTGTTTTGGGAAGTTGTGGGGCTTTGGGAAGCAGGCCTAGCACAGCAGAAGTGATTCACAGAGTGGGCCTTTGGAGGTTTTTATTCTGGACCTATGACTCCACTCTTTTTCTCTCCTTCCTGCTCATGAAAATGTAAGGTCATCTGTGTGGGCCCTGCCTCCTGCCACTGCCTCCATCCCCAACCACCATCATGGACTGATCTATTAACTGTGAGCTTCCAATAAATCTTTTCCCTCATGTTTGTTTACATTGGTTTTTCTGCTACAGTGATGACAGGTGCCTAATACAGAAAACTGGTATGGGGAGTGTGGCCTTTAGAACTTATCTGTGGGAGGAGTTTGGAAGAATCTGGAGATGTGAGCAAGAAAAGCTCTAGAGGGCTTGGGAGGCAGTTATGGTGAATGTAAAGAATACCAGAAACATTGCTGCTGATAGAATTGGAGACAGGGCTCACAGTGTTTCAGTGAAAAATGAGGACTCTATTGGATATTGAACTAGAAGCAATTCATATTATATTATAACAAAAAGACTGTCCACATTCTGCTTTTGTCCTAAAATCTTGAGTGAGGCTGAATTTAAAAATAATGGAGTAATTAATCTGGCAGAGGAAATATCAAAAAGTCATAATGTTCAGGCTATGTGTTGGTTGTTACTAGTTACTTTTAGGCTGAATTATGAGGAAAATATAAAGCAAAAGGCCCAGAAAGAGAAGTGAAAAATGTGTAGTTTTAAGAAGAAAAAAACTGTATATTGACTAAAGTTACTTTTGTTGTTAGGTGCTGTCAAGTCAGTGACTGTCTCATAGAGACCCTATGTACAATAGGCGAAACAATATTGTTGGTGGGTCTCTGCTATTCATAGGTTTTCAATGGCTGATTGGTTTTTGGAAATGGGTTGTCAGGTCCTTCTTCCAAGCCTACAGCACCTAGTGTTTCCAGGTGGTCTCCCATCCAAGTACTAACCAGGCCCGATCTTGCTTAGCTTCCGAGATCGGATGGGATTGGATGTCACAGTGGTATGGCTGCAGGCCAAAGTGAATGTAGACAGGGCTAATTCAGGCCAAAAGGCCTTAATCATTAAAAAGATAAGCTTCATCCAGGTTTGGTGGTGGATGCCTGTAATCTCAATGGCTCAGGAGGCAGAGGCAAGAGGATCGCAAGTTCCAAACCAGAGATAGTCCGTGTAATTTAGTGAGACCCTGCCTCAAAAAGTGTAAAAAAAAGGGGGGGGCTGGGGGTGCAGCTCAGTGGTACAGCACTTGCAAAGCATGCAAGGGAAAGGCCCTGGGTTCAACCCCCAGTACCACACACACACACACACACAAAAAAAAAAAAAAAAAAAAAAAAAAAGATAAGCTTCAGTGAGGGGAAGGCCTTGACCTTTTCACTAGAGCAAAAGAAATTTCCTTGGAGCACAGACAGAGTTAGCCAGAGCCCTCCCATGTAAGCCATCAGGGTGTGAAAAAGCAGTATCTGAAAAGCTGTCTCCTACATGTACTCCTGAAAAGGGAATGCCCAGGGAAGTGATTTCTCAGCCTGGCTATACAGAGGTCTCCATTACATTGTGGTTCAAAAGGGTAAAGTGACCTCTTGAACCAGCAGCAAAATTTGGTGACATCCATGTGATGCTGGTTTTGCAGGCATGGAGAATACAAGAGCTAAGGGGTTATAGAGGCTGCCTCTGAGCTATCAAAAGATAGTCTGTGAGGGCAGGCAATGTGTACCAGGTTTGGGTGTCCTGAGGAGATCCCCTGAAAGGTTGGTGAATGAAACTTTGCAGATGGAGACTAAACAACTATGGAGACTCCAGGACATTGAATATGCCAAGAATATGAACATCTGCCAACAGAGGCTGCCAGCAAGAACTAGAGCCAGCCCAGAAGGGCTATTTGTCACATGGTTGGAGGGGTGGAGCTACCCAAGCCTGTTGGAGCCAGATAATGACAAATGCCAGATGCTAGGTGATATCACGTGTGCCAAATGCCAGATTTAAACCAACAGAGTTTGTTTGTCTAGCAAGACATTGGTCTTGGTATGGACTAATCTTTCCTTTCTATGTCCCCATTCCTCACTTTTGGAATGGGAATGGGTTATTCTGTACTATTTTATGTTGGAAGTATTTAACCTTTTTGTTGTTGTTGTTTTTGTTTGTTTGTTTTGTTTTGTTTTTGTTTTTCAAGGGCCCATAACTAATTTTGCCTTGAATCTCTATGGAAATTTGGACTTTTGAACATATTTGAGACTGTTAAGACTTTGTTGTTGTTGTTGTTAGATGCCATGGAGTCGGTATCCAACTCATAGCAACCCTCATAGGGCTTTCAATGACTGATTGTTTTGGGATTGCCTTCGGAGTGGATTGCCAGGTCCTTCTCCCATTTTTGTGGTGCTGGGAATTGAACTTGGGACCTCAGAGACTGCAGCACAGTGCTCTACCAACTGAGCTAAATCCCAGCCCCTGTTAGGACTTTAGAGACTCTTAAAATTGGACTAAACAGATTTTGCATTATGAGATAGCCATGGACCTTTGGGGGCCAGGGGCAGAATGTCATGGTTTGAATAAAGTGTTCCCCAAAGGTCATATACCTTAACATTCAGTCTCCAGTAGGTGGTGCTGTCCTGTGAGGTGAAACTTTAGAAGGTGGGCTTCTTGTTTTGAAGAATTATCTCCTATGGGGCAGGACTTTGGCAGAAGTAGCTCCCTGGGGGTGGGTCTTTGGAGGTTTTTAACCTAGACAAACAGCCCTGGTCTCTCTCTGTTCCTGGTCTGCAAGGGTGTGAGGTCATCTAAAATAGGCCATGGTGTTTCCACCACCATCCCTATGCTGCTTTTAAGGCCTGATTCCCTAACCATGAGCTCCCAATAAACTTCTCCCCCTATAAGTTTGTTTGAGTTGTTTTTTGTCTGACAGTGATAACAGCTGCCTAGTACATATGTATATTCATCAGTTTTTTGGGTTTTGTTTGAGTCAGGGTTTTGTTATATAGCCCAGGCTGCTCTTGAACTCATGATCCTTTTGCCTCAGCCTCCTGAGTGCTGTGATTAAAGTTGTGCACCACTATGCCCTGCTTGAGTTATAATTTAAATGGAGTAAAATTCACTCTTTTAGGGTAGAGAGTTCAATGAATTTTGTTACACATGCATCAACAACCAAGATATGAAATATTTCTGTTACCTCTCCAAAAGTTCTCTCATGCTAGCCTTTTGGAGCTCTGATATTATCCCTGTAGTTTTGACTCTTTTGTAATGTCTTATAAGTGGACTGGGCTGGGATTTAGCTCAGTTGGTAGAGCGCTGCGCTGCAGTCTCTGAGGTCCCAAGTTCAATTCCCAGCACCACAAAAATGGGAGAAGGACCTGGCAATCCACTCCCAAGGCAATGCTGAAACAGGCAGCCATGGAAAACCCTATCAGGGTCGCTATGAGTCAGATACTGACTTGACGGCACCTAACAACAACAACAACAACATAAGTGGACCTGCTGCAGCTGTGGCACCGTGGCATCTGATCTCCTCAGATCTCAGAAGCCAAGCAAGATCAAGCCTGGTTAGTACTTGGATGGGAGACCACCTGGGGAAACCAGGTGCTGTGGGCTTGGGAGAAGGACCCAGCAACCCACTCCCCACCTAAGAAAAATCAATCCACCATTAGAAAACCCTATGAACAGCAGAGAAGCACTGACAATCATGTTTCACCTTTTGTACATAGGGTGGCCATGAGTTGGACACCAATTCAATGGCACCTACCACCAACAGCAACATAAATGGACCCTCGTAATTTGGTTCCACAGCCTTTTGTATCTTCATCTTTTGTGTCTTCTTTGACTTAGCATAATACTTTTGGGTCACTCATATTATTACATGTATCAGTAGTGGATTTATTTTCATTATTGCATGATATTCCATTGCACGGATACAGCAAAGTTTATTTACTTATTCACCAGTTAAAGGACATTTGGGTGATTTCCAGTTTGGAGTGGTTATGAATAAAGTTGCTGTAAACATTTACATACAACTTTTGTGTGTACATGTATAGTCATTCTTCTCAGATAAATAGGTGTAAAATTTCTAGGTCATATGATAAATATATTTTTAACTTGATAAGAAACTGTCATGCTAGTTTCCAAAGTGACTGTGCTATTGTACTTTTTGTACAATGATACAAATAGTAAGAAGTGTATTGTAGCAACCCTATATGCAACTTCTTATTGCTCCATACCCTCATTAGTACTTAGAATTATCTGTTTTGCTTTCTTTTTTCAATTAGCCATTCTAATAAAAAGGTAATGATATCTTTTTGCAACTTTAATTTCTAATACCCTGATTACTAAAGCTGCTGGCATGTCCCCAGGTGTTTATTGCCTACTTAAATGTCTTCTGTGGTAATATGTCTATTCACATCTTTTGGGACATTAAAATTTCTTCTTACTATTAAGTTATAAGAGTAGTTTGTATATTCTGGATACAAATACTTTATCAAATGTTTTGCTTGCAAAAATTTTCTCCCAGTCTGTGGTTTGACTTTTCATATTCTCCACAATGTTTTTAAATTAGTATTTAACAATACATGTTAGTGAGGTACAGAGTAATATATCAGTTGATATATTCATTATGTAATTCTCAAATCAGTATTCTTAATTCTTCTATCTCCTTTAAACATTTTACAGAAAAAAATAAACAGAAAAAAAGAAAGAAAAAAACAAGAATTTTGACTAACATGAAATGACAGTGTTGCTACCATGAGTTATATGCTGATATTTTTTCCCTTTTCTCTATTTTCATGGAGTTGCATCTTGTATTTTGTGTGTTTTCTTTCCCTCTTTGCCATTCTATATTTTTTAAAAAGCAAAAGTTTACATTTTGTTTAAGCCTAATTTACCAATTTTTTATGGTTCAAGTTTTTTATGGTTCAAGAAATATTTGTCAGGTCCAATATCAGAAAGATTTTCCCCAATGTTTCATTCTAGAAGGTTAATAATTCTAGGCTTCATGTTTAGGTCTATTACTCAATTTGAGTTAACTTTGGTATAAGTTGTGACCAAAATATATGGGATACAGCAAAGACAGTTCTAAGAGGAAAGTATATAGCATTGAGTCCCTTCATCAATAAGGTAGAGAAGAGCCAAATGAATGACCTAATGACCCATCTCAAGACACTAGAAAGCCAATGACAAATCAATCCAAAAAAGAGCACTCAGAAAGAAATTATCAAGATCAAGGCAGAGGTATCTCAATTAGAATCTAAAAAGATATTCAAAGAATTAATGAGACTAAGAGGTGGCTCTTTGAAAAGATTAATAAAATAGACTCTCCCATGGCCAATCTCTTCAAAAAGAAAAAAAGAAAAAGCCAATATAGTCAAAATTAGATATGAAAAAGGGATCATAACCACCAACTACCATGAAATACAGAAAATCATCAGGGAATACTTTGAGAAATTGTATTCCAAAAAATATGAAAATACAGAAGAAATGGATAAATTTATTACCACATATGATTTACCAAAATTAACCCCAGAGGACATCAGTGACCTAAACAAACCCATTACATGTGCTGAAATAGAAAAGGTAATAAAAAGTCTCCCAACAAAGAAGAATCCAGGTCCTGATGGGTTCACAGCAGAATTCTACCAAACTTTCAAGGAAGATTTAGTACCTGTCTTCCTCAAATTATTTCAAAAAGTAGAAAAGGAGGGAGCACTCTGAAATTCATTCTATGAAGCCACCATCACCTTGATACTTAAACCAGGAAAGAATACATGTAAGATAGAGGATTATAGACCCATTTCCCTTATGAACATAGATGCAAAAATTCTTAACAAAATCCTGGCAAACCAAATTCAGCAACATATTAAAAAGGTTGTTCACCATGACCAAGTGGGATTTATTCCACAGATACAAAGCTGGTTCAACACATAAAAATCAACTAATGTAATTCAACATATCAAGAGGCTTGCAAACAAAAATCACATGATCATCTCAATTAATGCTGAAAAGGCCTTTGACAAAGTACAACACCCTTTCATGATAAAAACCCTGGAGAAGATAGGCATAACAGGCAAATACCTTAACATCATAAAGGCCATCTATGACAGACCTATGGCCAATATTATATTAAATGGAAAAAAGTTGAAACCATTTCCTCTAAGATCTGGAACAAGACAAGGATGTCCACTCTCTCCTGTCTTATTTAACATTGTGATTGAAGTCCTATCCAGGGCAATCAGACTAGAGAAAGAAATCAAAGGGATACAGATAGACAAAGAAGAGGTCAAATTATCCTTATTTGCAGATGACATTATACTTTACCTAAAGGACCCGAAAACCTCCTCTAAAAAACTTTTAGACCTAATTAACTCCTTTACCAAAGTGGCAGGATACAAAATTAACACTCAAAAATCAATAGCCTTCCTTTACACCAACTGTAAGTAGGAAGAGAAGGAAATTACAGCTACAATTCCTTTCATGATATCCCACCAGAAAATTAAATACCTTGGAATCAATCTAACCAAAGACCCTGCAGATCTCTACAAGGAAAATTTCAAAACATTAAAGAAAGAAATTGCAGGGGATACTAAATGGTGGAAGGACCCCTGCTCATGAATTGGGAGAATAAATATTATAAAAATGGCTGTCCTACCAAAAGCAATCTATAGATTTAATGCAATCCCCATTAAAATTCCAATGACAGACTTTACAGGAATAGGAAAAAAAATTCATATGGAAACACAAAAGACCACGGATAGCCAAAGCACTCTTAAGCTGTAAAACTGGTGCAGGTGGGATCACAATCCCTGACTTTAATCTATACTATAGGGCTGTAGTAGCAAAAACAGCTTGATACTGGCACAGAAATAGGCCTGAAGACCAGAGGAACAGAATAGAGGACCCAGAGATATATCAACACATCTATAGCCACCTGATTTTTGACAAAGGGGTAAAGCAGGTAAGTTGGAGAAAGGATAGCCTTTTCAACAAATTGTGCTGGGAAACTTGGACGTCTGGTTGCAAAAAAAATGAAAACAAACCCACACTTCTCAATATGCATAAGAGTTAACTTGAATGAAAGACCTCAACATAAAACCAGAAACACTAAAATTAGTAGAAGAAAAGATAGGCAATATGCTCCAACATATAGGCATAGGAAAGCATTTCCTTAATGGAACTCCAATTGCTCAAGAAATGGCAATAAGAATAGATAAATAGTATTACATGAAATTAAAAAGTTTCTGTATAGCAATGGAAACAATCGATAGAGTCAAGGAAGTCCCCACTGAATGGGAGAAAATCTTTGAATCCTATACATTGAACAGAGGACTAATTTCCAGAATTTATAAAGAACTCAAGAAAGCAAATCCCAAGAAAACAAATAACCCTATACACAAGAGGTCAAAGGAACTGAACAGACAGTTCTCAAATGAAGAAGTTTGTAAAGCCATTAAACAAATGAAAAAATGCTCAATACCCTAGCCATTAGGGAAATGCAAATCAAAACAACTCTGAGACTCCACCTTACTCCAGTAAGAATGGCCAAGATCAATAAAACAAATAACAACAAATGCTGACATGGCTGTGGAGAAAAGGGAGCCCTCTTAGACTGCTGGTGGAGTTGTAAATTGGTTTAGCCACTCTGGAAATCAATGTGGAGGTATCTCAGAAAACTAAAAATAGATCTACCATATGACCCATTTTTACCACTATTTGTAATATACCCAAAGGGAGATGAGTCATCATACCACGGAGACTCCTGTATCTCTATGTTCAAGGCAGCACTTTTCACAATAGCAAGGATATGGCATCAACCAAAGTGTCCATCAACAGAAGAATGGATAAAAAATTATGGTATATATACACAATGGAATTCTGCTCAGCAATAAAAAAAATGAAATAATGTCATTTGCAACAAAATGGATGGAGTTGGAGAAAATTATCTTAAGTGAATGAATACAAGCCCAAAGAGAGAAATACCACATCTTCTCACTCATATGTGAAAGCTGAATCAAACTTTAAAAAAGGAAAAAATCCTACACATAAACTGGAACATAGTAAAAAGCTCATGTAAACTTAGCATAGAAAGGACAGTTTAATGAACAGAAAGGAGGGAGAGATCTAGCAAAAGGAAGTGATGATAGGAGAAGATGGGAGGGGGAGGAGGACCAGTGAGGAGTGGGGAAGGAGAGAGAGGTCAACCTCAACATAAACAGCCCAACTTTAATAGTTTGGGAAACAATACCAATAATACCAAAGGATGGCAATAATGCAAATAGACTAGGTTACTCATATAATACTGCTGAGAATGTAAAAAGATCACTATAGAAAAAAGTTTGGACTTAAGTCAAAATTGAGATGCACGTATATAAATAAATATTCCCACAAAAAGACATACAAGTAGAAAGGAGGCCATTGGTAGGGAGGTGGGTGAGGGGGGAGGAGGAGCACGAGAGGATAAGGGGGAAGTTGTGTGAGCAGTGTATAATGAAATACATACACAGAAATGTCACAATGAAATACATGTCAGAATGAAACCCATTAAATTGTACATTTAAATTTTCCAATTAAAGAAAGGAAAAAAATTCCTTCCTTCTTTCATTCTTTCCTTTTTTCTTTCCTTCTTTTCACAACTTTTCAAGTGCTGAAAAGATTACACTTTGTCTGTTTAATTACCTGGATTCATTTGTCAAAAATCAATTCACTATATATGTGTGGGCACACTTCTAGACCCTGTTCTGTTCCATTTATCTATGTCTGTGTTTGTACTAATTCCACGTTATCTTTTTTAGTGTAACATTATAAAATGTATTGAAATAAGTTATTTTTCAAAGTTGTTTTGAATATTTTACATCCTCGATTTTTCCATAAGCTTTTTTACCTCTACAAAATACAATGCTGGGATTTATATTGGAATTGATTTAAATCTATAAATGATATCTTCCCAATATTAAGTCTTACAACCACTAATATATTATATCTCTATTTATTTAGGTACTCCATTATTCCTTTGGTGTCTTGTATTTTTCATCATATAAATCTTGCACATATCTTGATGGATTTATCCCAACACATTTCATGGTTTTAGAAGCTATCATAAATAACATTTAAAAATTGTTTTAAAATTCTGGTTGTATATTCTTAGTCTATAGAAGTATGATTGGTTTGGGTATCTCAAAACCTCGTATCCCAAAACCTTGCTGAGCTCATTTATTATTTTTAGTATCAATTTTATAGCTTATTTTGGATTTTCTATGTAGGTTTATATTATCTTCAAATAAAGACAATCTTATTTCTTCCTTTTCAATTGAATGATTTTTTATTTCTTTTTCTTGCCTTACCATATTGGCTATAATCTTCACCACAATGTTGAATAAGAGTAATGGGAAGAAGCATCCTTGCCTTCTTGATTTTAATGTGGAAACCAGTCTTTTACTATAAAGTAAGATGTTAGTATAGGTTTTGCACAGATGTCCTTTATAAGGTTAAGAAAATTTCTTCCTATCTCTAGCTTGCTGAAAAGTATATCCTCAATATATATTGGATTTTATCAAATGATTTTTTTTGCATCTATTGAGATTACCATAAGATTTTTCTTTTCAGTCCCTTGGCATGATTGTTTATATTGATTGATTTTTCAAATATTGAATTAAGATTGCCTTTCTGGTATAAACTCTATTTATATATTGATGATTTTAATTTGCTAAAAGTTTATTTAAGATTTTTGTATGAGTTATTAGGTAGTTGTTTTCTTTTCCTATGGAGTCTTTTTCTGGTTTTGCTCTCAAGATAACGCCAGCCTCAAAAATGATTTAGGAGATCTTTCTTCCTCTTCCATTTCCTGAAAGAGTTTATTTAGAATTGGCATTATTTCTTCCTTAAATGTCTGGTAGAATTCGCCAGTTAACTTATCTGGATACAAAATATTCTTTGTGGAGAAATTTCTAGTAATGCATCAAACAGATTATTAAAAGTAGGGGCCAATTCAAATTATATTTCTTCTAGAGTACTTTATGTTTTTCAAAGAACTTATCCATCTATCTAAGTTATCAAATTTGTTGGCATAAGGTACAATATTGCTTTATTATCCTTTTAATTTAATCTGTAAGATACATACTGATTTCCTCTCTTTCATTCCTTATATTGGTAGCTTCTGTCTCTCCTTTTTTCTTGATTAGCTTGTCTGGAAGTTTATCAATTTTATTGATCTTTTCAAAGAACCAGCTTTTAATTTCAATGGTTTTCTCTTTCATTTCCTACTTTAAACTTTATTGCATTCTGCTCTTATCCTTAGTATTTCCTTTCCTTTTCTTCAACTTCAATTCTATTTATTTTTAGTTCATTAAGGTAGAATCTTAGATTATTGATTAAATGACTTACTTGTTTTTCAATGTAAGCATATAATGTTATACATTTTCCTCTATGCTACATAAGGGTTTGCTGTTGTTTGTTTTGTTGTCATTGTTGTTTATCAGTACTAAGGGGTTGAATCCAGAGCCTTGCACATGCTAGGCAAATGCCTTATCATTGAGCTGCCACCCTAGCCCAATTTTTATTTTTTATTTGGAAATAGGGTCTCACCATGTAGCAAAGGCTGCTTCTGGCCTCAAATTCATGGTCCTTCTGCCTCAGCTTTCAGAGTTGACGGGGTTATAGGCATGCACCACAGTGCCAAGCTACATAGGGTTTTCAATGTGAAGGATGAGCTTGCTTCATGCTTATCAATTTTCTAGACTAGGTTAGATTGGTAGATTTCTAAGTTCTTAATGGCAGTGTCTGCATTACTTATCTTGGCTCAGCAATAAACATTTCGGTCAGCAGATCCCACAATTAGCGTCTCTTTTTTAGATAATTGGACCTGGCTTCTCACTCAGGTGTGCTTGCCACGTGGAGGAAGAGGTGAGGACTTACGGAGACTGGTGTCCATAGGCCCAGTGGAAGGTGCATCCTGTAGCACACCACACCACTCCAGAGAGAAAAGTGGTCCTGGAGGATTAGGCTCAAGCCCTCTCTCACTTTGGGCCGAGTGGGGATGAGGAAGAGCTAAGGACTTTCTAATGCCTGAAGAAGGGAGGAATTTTCATTCCATGGAGCTATGTGAATAAGGAGAAAAAAAGACATAGCCAAACTCTCCATGTCCATTACCATCTCCTTTCCCAAACACAAACCTTAGAGATAAGTCACGTGTCCTACAATTCTTTAACTAAGGCTCACAATGTTTAAGCAATATGCTTAAACTCACCCAGAAAGTAAATATTCAAATGTGGAAAGTTTCCTGACTTCCATTCTAATGTGCTCTTTCTGCCATGTTAGGTTTAAATATTTTTCCCTTGGCTTTCAGTTTATAATCCAAGTATGGGCAATGGGAGGGGAGAGTGGATTTTAATTATTTAAAGCTTTTGGTTGACTCCTTGTTAGTAGAAATACCCAAAATTTCAGTTGCAAGAAATAGGAATTTCAATATAATATACTGTTAATAATGAGTTTACTGTTGAAGCCTAGGTTTGTCTGAGTCAAACTGCACTCTTCACTTTCCCTCATTTCTTCCCACATGTGATGATGAGCCCAAAGTCACAAAGGCTTTTGAGTCCCCAAGGCATAATTTTCTTGCTATTTTCCCAGTTGTATACCACCTGCCCACCCCCAAGAGTACTGACCCCAGGACATAGGGCTCTAACTAACTGCCCTTATTTTCGCTTTACAAGGGAATGAAAGGTTTCAAGGAGCGGAGGGTCTGTTTGAAGCAGAAACTAGTGTTGGCCGAGCCATTGCGTCTCTTACTAAATCGTCCTCTCTTCTTTCTGGCCAGTTTCCTACTCCGATCTGCACTCCTTTTACAGGGCACAGGGATATGTGTCTATCTGCATATTCATTAAAATGCACCAAGTCTTGGAACTGGCTTTCTCTCCCCCCTCCACCCCCAATGCTACTGCTTGACAAAGGATTTGTGACAAAAGACCTTCTTCCCGGTTTGTAAAACAGTTGTGTAAAACTCGGACTGTAAAGTCACAGTTGACTGCTTTAATGTGGAACAGCTGGGAGGGTGTAGACACAGTGGCAGGTTGAGACAGGGACTGGGAATGGGCCCCCATTCTGCGCAGGGTCGACTTAGTCACACCACCTGCTGCCCCTATTATTTCAAGAGCAAACCAGTCATGACAGCCTCAACAGACGGACACACGGCACCAGACGGTGCAAGGGAAGTTAAGAAAAGATAAATTAAGTGATCAATAAAGATAGGGGACCTGCTCAGCAGTAAATGGTCCTGACAGACCAGACAAAACATGAAGCAGAGGGGCATTTGATAACGTGAGGCAGGGGAGCTTAGCGTCAACCTTCATAGTATTGACTTTTCAGAGACCATGGGACATTGGCAGTGGATTTTCCTGGCTGGTCTGACTTGAGCTGGAGGTGGTTGCCTTTATCTTGCCATTGTACATAGAGAAGGGTCCAGGGCCCGGTGCAGAGGTATAGTAAGCCACATACATGCAGGAGATCACTCACTGCTGCCATTAACCCAGGCCAAATTAGACTGTGTACATGGATAAAATCTGAGATCTAAGGTCCACAAAGATGCCTCTTTCTTTTGATGTGATAAAGAACATTCATTTGTTCAATACTGACTCATTTATTCATTCCATCTAAACTTTTAGGCACAGTGTAGGCCCAAAGGGAGATGAGGTTATGGTGGTTTTATTTGTGGTGTTGGCACAAAATTGCATTAATTTTCCTGGAAGATTTTGCAGATGAATGAAAGATATATCCCAACACCTCCCCACCTTAAAACCAGTTTGGATATAATCTCTTAACTACTACAGTGGAAGGATATACAACAAGGCTACTTATAGGAGCCAAGAACACTTTTAGAGAAGAGACTAGGAAGCAAAAAGTTCAAAGAAAGACACTTATACCAGAAGAAACAGCACAGAAGAACAGAGAGGTGTGACAGATTTGGCCTTCTTTCCCAAACTTGGTACTGTGGAGTCCTCAAAGCCACATGCCACTCAACAGTGAATGATTTAAACAGTCAAGTTTGATTCATGTAAACAGGAGTATATAGTAAAGGAAAATGAAAACATGAATTAATTTTTTCGGATAAAAAACTAATACTCCCAAGAAATTTGGGGCTTTTTCAAGTCTGTTTCAAGACCGATCCCTAGATACTGGTGGAGTTTACTTTGTGCTTTTCTTCTCTGACATCAGTAGAAAAGTACGAGGTGTGTATATGAGGTAGTTAGCTTGGTGCAGCTGGAAAATAAGGTGCATGGAAGGAGGGGTGGAGATGGGCAGGAGAAGAGAGCAGAGGTGGTCAGAGTGTGGCCACACAGGGCACGGTGCTTAGGCCTTCCATTTAGATAGAGCTTGCAATGTTTAAAGCACTTTTACAGAATTATTTCAACTAACTTTCAATATAACCCCATCAAAGACTTCGAAGTAGAGGTAAAATGAGGAAAATTGTTTATTTAGATTTAAGAAAGGTTCTTTGGGGTGAGAAAAATGGATTTGTTGAGAAAAAGAAACTAAAATTATTGAATGTCCACAATCAGCCAAACACTTTAAAATTCATTATCTTATTTAAGATTGGCTCTATGTGACAAAAACTCAAAATAAGGTTAGTTTAAGTTGATTATTTTAATGCCCAAGGGTAGTAATGATAGAGTACGTATTGTTGTTGTTAGGTGCTGTTGCATCAGGTCCAACTCACAGGGACCCTATGTACAACAGAATGAAACACTCCCTCACTGTGGTATGTACACAATCCTTTTAAAGTTTAAGCCCATTGTTCCAGTCACTGTGTCAATCCATGCATTTGAGGGTTTTCCTTTTTTTGTTGTTGTTGCCCAACCATTCTCCCAAACATGATGTCCTTCTCCAGAGATTGGTCCCTCCTGACAACTTGTCCAAAATACACAAAATGCAGTCTAGCCTTCCTTGCTTCCAAGGAGTACTCTGGTTGCACTTCTTCCAGGATGGATGTGTTGGTTCTTTTGGCAGTTCATGGTATAGTCAATATTCATCTGCAGCACCGTAATTCAAAAGCATCAATTCTCCTGCCTCCCTTATTCAATGTTCAGCTTTCACAACCATGTGATACACCTGAAAATAACATAGCTTAAGTCAGGAGCACCTTGGTCTTCAACGTGGCATTTTTACTTTTCAACACTTTGAAGAGGTCTTTTGCAACAACTTTTCCCAATTCAATGCATCTTTTGATTTCTTGACTGCTGCTTCCATGGGTATTTAATGTAAATCCAAGTAAAGCAAAATCTTGGACAACTTCAATCATTTCTCCATCTATCATGATGTTGCTTACTGACGGGGTTGTAAGGATTTTTGTTTTCTTGATGTTGAGGTATAATCCATACTGAAGGCGGTGTTCTCTGATCTTCATCAGTAAATATTTCAAATTCTCTTTAGCTTCAGCAGGCAAAGTTGTGTCATCTATATAATGCAGGTTGTTAATGAATCTTCCTCCAATCCTGATATCATGTTCTTTTTCATAAAGTGCAGCTTCTCAGGTTATTTGCTCAGCATAGAGATTGAAGAGGAATGGTGAAAAGATACAGCCGTGACACACACCTTTTCCGACTTTAAACTAGGCAGTGTTTTCTTGTTCTGTTCAAACAACTGCCTCCCCATGTACAGATTCCTCATGAGTACAATCAAGTGTTCTGGTATTCCCATTCTTCACAATGTTATTCATAATTTGTTGTGATCCACATAGTCAAATGCTTTTGCCTAGTCAATAAAACATAAATAGACATCTTTCTAGGATTCTCTGCTTTTGTCTAATATCTATCTGATGTCAGCAATAAAATCCCTGGTTTCACTCCTTCTTCTGAATCTGGCTTGATTTTCTGGCAATTCCCTGTTAATACACTGCTGCAGTATTTTGAATGATCTTTAGCTAAATTTTACTTTCTTGAGATATTAATGATATTGTTCAATAATTTCCACATTTTGTTGGTTCCCCTTTCTTAGGGATAGGCACAAATATGGATCTCTTCCAGTTAGTTGGCCCAGTAGCTGTTTTCCAAATATCTTGGCATAAACAAGTGAGCGCTTCCAGTACTGCATCTTTTTGTTGAACCATCATATAGGGGTTCCATATCTCAGGGCTTTAGGTTACCTCCAGCTCTCTGTTCAATTACCCTCTGAGCCCTATCCATCCCACTTATCTTCCAAGAAATAGAGAATGATTAAAAGAAGGCCATGAAACATGTCTAATTGTATATCACTGGTCAAAACTTAGTCATGTGGCCGCAGCTAGCTGTCAGGGAAGCTGGAAACTGGATTCATCTAACCAGACAGCAACATGCCCATAAGAAAAGGAAGAAAACGGATACTGTGGTCAACAGTTGTAAATTTTGCTGCGCAATTATTATCTAGATGATTTGTTATACATCACAAATTTGGAGAACTGTAGAGTCTAAGTACAATTCTTGTTGTTAGGTCCTGTTGAGTCGAGTTCTGACTCATAGCAACCCTCCTAGGGTTTTCAATGACTGATTATTTCAGGATTATCTCAGGAGTGGATTGCCACATATATCTCCCATTTTTAGGGAGCTAGGAATCGAACCCATGGTATCAGAGAGTGCAGAGCAGCACTCTACCAATTGAGCTAAACTCCAGCCCTAGGTACAATTCTGTTGTTGTTGTTGTTGTTAGGTACCGTCCAGTCGGTGTCTGACTCATAGTGACCCTTCTAGGCTTTTCAATGGCTGACTGTTTCAGGATTGCCTTGGGAGTGGATTGCCAGGTCCTTCTCCCATTTTTGCGGTGCTGGGAATTGAACTCGGGACCTGCGAGACTGCAGTGCAGTGCTCTACCAACTGAGCTAAATCCCAGCCCAGGTACAATTCTAGTTTTCCCTAAATCCAAATCTGATCCTACTTCTGTTATACTGATCCACCTGAATATGTCCCTGTCAGAGGTGGTGGTATGAGGTGGTGGATAAGGAATGAGAAACATAAAGATGAAAAAGCAGGATTATATCAAATAGAATAATAGTTGTCAGGATTAATGATAAAGAATTTTATATCATACATATCTTAATAGTGGTTATTGTAAAAACCCGTTTTTGAACATTGATCTCATACAAGGCTTTGTTCTATATTAGCTCATCAATTCTCCCATAATTGGGATATAGTTATTGTTATTTCTTATTTATAGAGAAACTTTGATTCAGAGGGGGTAAGGAATGTGCCTCCGACTCTTTCTTTGTGCTCTATTTTTATGCCACACACTCTCAATGTATCATTAAAAAACAATGAATTTTTACTTACAGGTTTTGATGTACCTACAGTTTTCCTGAATCATTACTATTGTAAATTCAGAGCTGAAAGGAAACTTAGTCCTCATTATTCAATTTCTCTATCTCTAATAGTGGGGACACTGAAGCACTGGCTTCAGTAAAATAACAAGTGACAGTTACAATTATACTACATCAAGTGCCCTTGGGGAGGTACCTGGGGAATACCTCCACATACCTTCCTCCCATGACCCTTGTCAAGGGAAGAATTGCTAATTTGAATAATGGGAATATAAACATTGAGTGTGCATTGTGGTTATCTATAGGCAGGGACAATGTGTTAAAAAGCCTGTACCATTTCTCCTACCTCTGTGCAGTGAACAAATATAGACAGGGCCTGGTGCATCAAGGTGGGTTGAACTGTCTCTCTTCTGCCCTCTTCTCCTCCCTTCTAGTACTCCTTTTCTCCTCCCCTTTTTCTCCCTCTCCTCCCACCTCCCCTAAACCTAGCCAACTTGTCCATCTTCTTTTATTTGACTCCCTTCCCCCATGATCCCAGCAATGGTGGGAAATTCTGGGATTTAGATTTAGGACAAGAGTGTGAAGGCTCTGTTAGTCCTCAGGCTAAAACTATGTGCTCTGCCACAGCTTTTTCAAAACTTATGGCAAGGGATTGCAAGCAGCTAACTGATGAAATGGGCCTTGGATTTCCATTCTGCCATTCCTTGTGTTCCTTGTCTGTCTTGCTCCCTCCAAAGGAGAGGCATTTGCAGGGCAGGCTTTGGGCATGCCTGAGTTCCTTGCTCCGATATTATCAGCTCACCCTTCACCAATAAGGGTTTACCATGTGCCAAGTGCTGTGCTCAGTATTTTATGTGGGGAATTGTGCTCAGTCCTCAATATCATCTGAAGAAACTGTTCTTATTACTGCTGCAGGAACCAAGACTTAACAGAGTGAAAGACTCATCTGAGGGAACACAACTGGTGAGTGGCAGGCAGTGCCACTGGGATCAAAATCCAGGTCTGTCTGACTCCACCTCCCATTCTTTCTGATAGTGCATTTTGAGCCCCCTCCACTCTCCAAGAGTAGCCCACATATGTCAATGCCACCTTGACTAGGAGCAGTGGCAGTCCTAAATTAAGTCTAGCATCCCCAGTTTTTCTAAAGCTGTTCCGTATGACCATCCTAGAATTTGATTAATGCTTTACGTCTGTGGGCTGATTACACATCAAACAGCCACAGAACTCTTTCTTTTTATGAAGTGGACTATAACTATAGTCTTGAGACAGCCATGGTACATTAGTGTTGCCTTATCAGCTTGACAAGCATACCATATCTGAAATGATTCCAACAAACAAATGGAAGTATTATGACAAGGTGTGAAATGCACTGAGGGCTGCCTGCTGTTCTGTCTTCATCTCATCAAGTTTTGTTTTGCAATTTCTGGAACTCTGTTTCCATCTTAAATGACAAATCCTGACTTAAATAAGAGAAATATGAGGCATAATGGAAAAGCCTAGAGTGGAGTGCTTGAAGATTTGCATCCTAATCCAGAATCTTCTCTGTACTGGCTGTGTGGCCTCCTGATGTGTTTCTTCTCTGCCCTTCAGTGTTTCCTTTTGTATCATGGAGACGACAACAGACCTTGGGAGCTCCAGTGAGTTGGTAATGTGTACAAGTCTATCGTGAAATCAACAAACAGCTGGTAGTTTTTATAATGTTTTTCTCACTCAAGTGTGAACTTTTTTGAGAAAAGAGATGCCACATTCACCTGAGTTTACCTGTAACCAGGGAGCATGCCCCTACCCTGCAGGATTCTTCTAAAAACTGTGAAATAACTCTGTTTAAAGTACCCAACATGACATCTCCATAAATTGTTGTTGTTGTTAGGTGCTATTGAGTCGTGTCTGACTCATAGTGACACAGGGTTTTCAATGAGTGGTTGTTTCTGGTTTGTCTCAGGAGTCGATTGCCACATCCTTCTCCCATCTACATAAATGGGTGGTAAATAAGTAATAAACCTTTCCCATCTAATGCTTTTATGTCCTCAGATCTTAGCACATACTTAAACATAAGTAAACTTGCAGTAGGCTGGTAAATATATGAGTTAATAACAATAATAGCACTAATGCATTGCACAGACTCTGTGCCAGGCAATATTCTAAGTGTTTTACATGTTGATGTTGTTAGGTGCTATTGAGTTGTGTCCGACTCAGAGACTCTTATCAGTAGCTGATTGCTTTGGGATGGTTTCTGGAGTAGACTGCTACATCCTCCTCCCATTTTTGTGGTGCTGGGGATTGTACCCAAGTCCTCAGGAACTACAGAGCAGTGCTCTACCAACTGAGCTAAACCCCAGCCCCAGTGTTTTATACATGTATACTCATTCTCATTACCTCTCTTTGAGGGTATTGTTGTTATCTCTATCTTACAGATGAGGAAAGAGGCAGGAAGAGATTAAGTTTCCCAAAGCATTATTGCTAACAGCTAGCAAAGCCAAGATTTGAACAGAGTTAAGAGAATAGACCACAGACCATGTATTCAATTGCAGGTAACCAAAATTTTTTGTAGCTCCTCCCATCAAGAGGTGGAATCTTAAGCCCCCTGGCCTTGTGACTTGCTATGATCAACAGAATGCAGGGAAAGTGACTGTGGTTCTGGGCCTAGGCCATAGCAGAACTTTCAACTTCAGCGCTTGCTATCTTGAAAGACTGCCTCCAAATAAGTGGGTCTGCATTTGCCTCCTTGAGGATGACATGGATAGAGGCCCAGCAGGCCTCATCATGCCAGCAGTAGCTCACAGCTGTAAACGAGGCCATCCCAGATAACCCATTTCCAACTAAACTAGCCCAGAACAGCATAATCTCCAAGTCAAACTACGGAACCAAGAAACATGATAAAATGGTTGATGTTTCCAATCACGACATTTGAAGTACTTTGTTACGCAGCAAGTGGGTTGATCTGCTTAGGAACTGTGTGTCCTTGGGTAAGCTGCTTAGTCTCCTTGAGCCTCAGTTTCATTATCCATAAATGACAATAATTATTACCATTTCAAAGATGTTGAGTGTTATGCCTACAGCCATACCATCTTGGCATCTGATCCCATCAGATCTCAGAAGCTAAGTAGAGTGGAGCCTGGTTAGTACTTGGATGGGAGACAACCTGGGAATATCAGAAACTGTAGGTCTGGGAGAAGGACCTGGCAGTCCACTCCCCCAAAAACCAATCAGCCATTGAAAACTCTATGAATAGCAGAGAAGCAGTGATATAGTGTCAGGCATGGCACAGTGTCAGGGTGTGTTTCATCTGTTGTATGTAGGGTCACTTTTAGTCAGACTTGACTCGATGGCACCTAACAACAACAATATGGTTTGGGTTCTCAATAATGTGAAATTTCTTCCTCATAAAGTATATATTTTGCAAAGATAAGCTTGAGAGGAAAGCAAAGTGGCTGAAAGATCAGCTTGTGGATTGTTGTTGTTAGTTGCCATTGAGTCAGGTCCAACTCATAGCAACCCTGTGTACAGCAGAATGAAACACTCCCTGATTCTGTGCCAGGCACAGGATCTTATTTATGTTTAAGCCCATTGTTGCAGACACTGTGTCAATCCATCTAGTAGAGGTTTTTCCTTTTTTCATTGACCTTCCAATCTCCCAAACATTGTATTCTTCTCCAGGGACTGGTCCCTTCTGACTACATTTCCAAAATAAGTAAGGTGGAGTCTAGCCATCCTTACTTCCAAGGACTACTCTTGTTGCACTTCTTCTAGGAAAGATCTGTTGGTTCTTTTGGCAGTCCATGGTATATTCAATATTCGTCTCCAGCACCATAATTCAAAAGCATCAATTCTCCTCTCTCCCTTGTTTAATGTCTAGCTTTCACAACCATATGAGGCAACTGAAAATACCACGGCATTAGTCAGGGGCACCCTTGTCTTCAATGTGACATCTTTACTTTTCAATACTTTATTTAAAAAGATCTTTTGCCACAGCTTTTCCCAAAGCAATATGTCTTTTGATTTCTTGACTGCTGCTTCCATGGGTGTTGATTATAGAACCAAGTGAAGCAAAATCATGGACAACCTTAATCTTTTCTCCATTTATTGTAAAGTTACAAACTGACCCAGTTGTAAGGATTTTTGTTTTGTTAAGGTTGAGTCAAAACCCATACCGAAGGCTATGTTCTTTGATCTTCATCAGTAAATGTTTCAAATCCTCTTCACTTTCAACAAGCGGAGTTGTGTCATCTGCATAACGCAGGTTATTAATGAGTCTTCCTCCAATCCTGATGCTGCATTCTTCTTCATAAAGCTTAGCTTCTTGGATTATTTGCTCAGCACAAAAATTGAAGAGATACGGTGAAAGTATACAGCCCTGACATACACCTTTCTCAACTTTAAACCAGGCAGTGTTTCCTGGTTCTGTTTGAACAACTGCCTCCCGGTCTATGTGCAGATTCCTCATGAGCACAATTAGGTGCTCTGGTATTCCCATTTTTTGTAGTGTTATCCATAATTTGTTATGACCCACATAGTCAAATGCCTTTGCATAGTTGATAAAACATATATAGACATTTTTCTGATATTCTCTGCTCTCAGCTAATATCCATCTGACATCAGCAATTATGTCCCTGGTTCCCCACCCTATTCTGAATCCTGTTTGATTTTCTGGCAGTTCTCTGTCTGTATATAGCTGCAGTCATGTTTGGATGATCTGTAGTAAAATTTTTCTTGTATGTGACATTAATGATATTGTTTGATAGTTTCCACATTCAGTCGGATCCCTTTCTTGGGAATAGGCACAAATATGGATCTCTTCCAGACAGTTGGCCAGGTACCTGTTTTCCAAATCTCTTGGCATAAACACATTAGAACTTCCAGTGCTGCATCTGTTTGTTGAAACATCTCTATTGGTATTCCATCAGTTCCTGGAGACTTGCGTTTTGCCAGTTCCTTCAAGCTACCTTCCACTTCATCCTTCAATACCTTTGATTCCTGATCATATGCAACCTCTTGAAATGGTTGGTCATCCACCAACTCTTTTTGGCATAATGCCTCTGAATTTTCCTTCCATCTTCTTTTGATGTTTCCTGCATTGTTTAATATTTACCTTACAGAATCTTTCACTATTGCTACTCGAGGCTTGAATTTTTTCTTTAATTCCTTAAGTTTAAAAAAAAAAACAGAGTGTGTTCTTCCCTTTCAGTCTTCTATCTCTAGCTCTTTGCACATGTCATTATAATATTTGTTTTTGTCTTTTCAAGCTGCTTTTTGAAATCTTCTGTTTAGTTCCTTAACTTCATTGTGTCTTCCTTTTACTTTAGCTGCTCGACATTGAAGGGCAAGTTTTAGAGTCTCTTTTGACAGGTAAGTTGGTCTTTTCTTTTTTTCCTGTCTTTTTAATAACATTTTGCTTTCCTCATAAATGATGTCTTTGATTACATGCCACAACTCATCTGGTCTTCTATCATTTGTGTTTAATGCATTAAACCTATTCTTTGAGGTGGTCTCTGAACTCAGGTGGGATATACTCAAGGTCATATCTTGGCTCTCATACCCTTGTTCTAATTTTCTTCAGTTTTGTTTTGAACTTACATATAAGCAGTTGAGCTTGTGGATTAGGATTGCAAAACTTTAAAAACATGATAGGTCATAAATACTTGGGACAAATAACTAGATATATTAAATCTCTTTCTAAGAGGATATTTAGAGTGTTGGTTGCCTGACTGGATTTGAAGACCTTTACAGTTCATTTTATTCTTCAGATTCTGTGAATCTCCAGCTCCAAGAATCATTTCATGAGCTAGGGTAAAACTTTCTCATATTCTCTTTTCCTAACTGTCATTCTCACCAGATTTCTTTTAATGTCCACTGGTAATTTTAGGTCATGGTTGAAATCTTGCATGTTTTTTTAAATGGGCTCTTTATAACCCCGTCTTAAGCACAGCAGACACTAAGGGCTCAAAAAGTGTTAACTGAATTGCATATGAAGCATAATATATTCATTGGTTTTACTAACAACGTTAACAGAAGCAGAGTAAATAATTATAATAATAAAGACAGAGCTAGTGCATGCCTATAGTCCCAACTACTTGGGAGGCTGAGGCAAGAAGATCACTAAGAGCCCAGGAGTTTGAGACAAACTTGAACAATAGAGTATGACTCCAATCTCAAAAAAAAAAAAAAAAAAAAAAAAAAAAAAAAAAAAAAAAAAAAAAAAAAAAAAAAAAAAAAAAAAAAAAAAAAAAAAAAAAAAAAAAAAAGCAAAAAAAAAAAAAAAACCACAATGGGGAATATAAATGGGAACATTTGTTTACTGCTTGGTAAAACATACATGTTGTTGTTGTTGTTGTTGTTAGGTGCCGTCAAGTCGAGTCCGACTCATAGCGACCCTATGTATAGCAGATTGAAACACTTGCCGATTCTGTGCCAGGCAAACCATCTTATTTATGTTTAAGCCCATTGTTGCAGACATAAATATACTCATTGGGTGGTTATTGCCTGTTGTTTTTATTTATTTGGTTTTTTGGCTTGCTTGCTTATATTTGTATGTTTTTAAAGATTTTATCTTGATTTTACTGTGGGAGACCTTTTATAACTGCTCATGCTGTTTCTCCTTCAATTACCTGTAAGAGTTCATTTTCAATCCCTTAATCTTGCTAAATGGTGTCACTAGAAACTCTACAAATGACTGACCTCAGAAACTCGTAGTTGCTTTTGGTGCATGTTTTAATTCATGCCTTCACTAAAGACATGTAAAATCCTTAACTAAATTAAGATGGAATATTTCAGCAAGTGATAAAACTATTTCTACAATTTGACATCAGAAAATTTGGAGGGAGTTATGGCTTTTATTAAGGCAAACAATACAGAATAAAACTTCACAGAACCTAAGTGAACTAAAACCATCCCTGGTACTTCTCTAGTATTTTTATGGAAGAAAATCAAATCCCCAAATCCCCATATTTTTCATTTCTATTCTCTGGCTTCAAGTTCAGGCCTTGTGATCAGACCCCATTCCCCCTACTCTTTGCAAACCCTGGCACTGGTGATGAATAAACATCATCCTGTCTGTGGCGCCCCATACACTTTGGAGACAATGTTCAGCTTCAAAGTTCTCGAAATCGCCCAGTCTGGTTTTGTTAACAACATTAGTGGGAATGCATTGTTGGGGTGAGGGGCGAGACAATGGTGCATCTCTTACATCATCAAGCACAAGGAGCTCTCTCTCCAGCTGTACAAACAGCACAGGAAATGGATTTTGTCTTCGTGTTATTTTTTGTCTATTAAAATTATGCAGGCCCAGCAAATACAACAATTGCTTTGTTAAGTCTCCGAAATGTCTAACCATTCATTTCCCAAATAAGGAGGCTGCGGTGCATTTGATGCTGAGGATTGTTAATCCCAAACGTGGAGAACTAATAAAATAACCAAAAAAGTCCCCAGAAGTGTTTATAAATTTCAATTATCTCTTGCTCTCTATCCCAGGATTGGGCCAGGCGGGATGGGGTTGCCTTCAAGTAGTACTTGAGTCAGGGCTGCATTTTATCCTCCTTGGGGCCCTTAGTCACCAGCGTTTCTTCTTTGTGGCTGAATTGCCTTAGCAGGGCTGGTGTTTGGAGGTGCTCAGGGCCAGAGGAGACAAAGCAGCCTTGCTTCACAAAGGCGAGGGAGCCAAAGAAAGCAAAATTGAATCTCTAGCACCCTGCTTCTGAGTAAACAGACAAACTAACGGGTCTGCCATTTCTCCTCCCATCCAATTACTGGGCTCCAGTAGAAAGAATATGGCAACATCAGCTCACACAAATTCTAATACTCTTAATCCCTTCCATACATATAAACCTCACATCTACCCACATGACTGCATTCCCAAAGCCACCCAGGCAGGCAGTGTGAAGGAATGGGCCCACCAGCTGCAGAAACCTTCCTTCTTCAAGTTTTCATCAGCTAATGAGGGATATGCAAATGAACAGCTTATGGGATTATGGCTTGTCGGACAGCAGTTCACCCATAGCAATGGAGAACTAATACAGGTGTTAGTAAACGGGTTATTAGGCCTGGCCTAATTTAGGCCTATTCATGCCGCCTTGTACTCTTAGCTTAACCGTTTGTCCTCATGCCGGGGCCCAGCAGGAGCCATCTTTAGGCCTGTGGTAGGTCTGACATGAACTCACTAAAGGATATGAAGTTAATAAATCCGGCCATTGGGTGTTTAGGCATACACAGCAACATGACAGTGGCCTCGCGATCAGGCTTTTTTCTTTCTCCACAAGGGGAAGGGCCTGAGAAACTGCTGTAGAGCCCTGAGAGGGTGTTTGATTTGACATTATCCCTGACTGCTGCCTTTCCAGCTTCCAGGAGGCAAGCACTATCTGGGAGTTGCCCCAGCTCCTCATCTTTTTTTTTTTTTTCTTTGTGGCCTGAGACTTTTATTGGTAATTTGTTTCCCACCTAGGGGAAGGTAGGCATAATCTGTGGAATATGCAGCTGAACAGGGGAGTCACAGAGCTGGGGGTGTGGTTCAGGGGTAGAGCACTTGCCAATCATGCACCAGGCCCTGGGTTTTATCCTCAGCACCATAAAAAAAAAAAAAAAAAAAAAGAAAAAGAAAGAAAGAAGAAAAATGTTGGGACAGATCCACTGGCTTCCACTGATGGTTTCCATAGTGAGTTCACTACCAGAGAGGGCTGCATCCCCAGCTCCACTAGCCCAGAGCCCAGTTCAAGCCTACCCCTCTCTGCAATTCTAAATTTCCCAAAGCTTGGAAAACCAGATTTTTTCATAATTCATTTGGCAGCAAAGCCTGACATGGACTGATGTGAGGCTAATATATGTAACTTTTATATTCAATGAAATGCAAGTATTTGTGTATTCTGTTGCAGAAATATCAATGTCTCATTTTGAGGCACTGATGTACACACTGCTGAGAGTTTTGTATAATTCGTGGTATGCTTGATATCATCGTGTTCAAATTTGTTTCAAAAACAGAAATCCTGAAACATCTTGGCCAGTGGTGTGAGAAAAGGAGTTTGGGAACTGAATAGTTAATTCATCCAGAGGCAATCAACCACCAGAGGACCACTGCACCAAATACTCCATCATAGTTCTCCATCAACAGGACTTTCCGTGGAGAAAATATTGGTCATCTGTGCAGGTTATTGCCTTCCTAGCCATCAAAGTACCTGAGCAGGCAAACTAGCAATCAGAAATTAGAAGGTAAGCATAGAACAATTTGAACAAACAACAATAGCTAAAATCTACAAAATATTTCCTTTGTTCCAGGCTTTCCAAACACTGTTAGTTAGCACACATAAAAGCCTCTGAAGAAGAAACTGTCATGATGTCCATCTTCCAAATGGAGAAAATAGAACTCGCAAAGGTAATTTCCTAATATCCTGCAAGTATTTTAAGGAATTGTTCATCCAGACCTACATAAAATGTAATAGGTAATAGCTTCTCAGAATAGAATTCCTTATTCTAGTACCCAAGAGCATATTCACCTTCCTCTGTCCCTCAGATGACAGAACAAAACATTGACCAAGTATTACTAATAACTTGTCTCTGCAAGTTATTTTGCTTCAATATTTCCTCCTACCAATCAACTGAATTCTTTCATTTTCTTTTCTATTATTCTCACCTTCTTGAAAATACAGCATTCATGATTTCAGTTTTACCTTTTTATGGAGCTTCTTACTTTCTTCCTTTCTCATTATTATTTATATGTGTCTGTCTGTCTATAAAACATCCTGAGATTAGAATTCCAGGCTTACATTACCCTCATGTCTCCAAGAGCGACTAATATAAGGCTTGAAATATGGAATTCATTCACAAATATTTCATAATCTACTATAAGCCAGATACTGGGAAGAAATGGATGAGATAGAAGTAAATATTTATTGAGCACTTACTATTCTCATTAATAGATGTGTGGAACCTAATTTTCTCCAAAATCTGAGAAGAAAGAGCTAATATATTCTCTACTCTGATTATAAGCCCAAAAGAGGAGAAATAGTTGTCCCAGGTGATGCAGCTGGCAGGTAGCAAAATGGATGTTAAGACTCAGGCAATTTAACACCCTAGTATCTATGCTGAACTATATTTGCTGTACTGCCACTCCATAAGAATAGTCTCTTGATATGTTTTCATGCTGGTTAGTGGGAAAAATTGACTTGTAAAATAATTGCAACTCAATTCAATCACTGTTAGAATGTCAAATAGTGGAAACACAAAAGGAGGAGAAATTCACTCTCCCTGGAGAGTCTAGGAAAACCTCCTGAGGAGGTAGCATCAATAGATTGACTTGTTCATTTACTCTTGTTTATTTAACAAATATTTATTAAATGCCTGTATGTGGCAGGCACAATGGAAAACATTAACTCACAAAGGAGCAAAAATATAGATAATATTATGGCAGATGTGTAATAATTAACTCTCTAGAAGAAGTTTTGTGATGTCTGTTAATTTCTGTGGAGTAAGTACTCTTAGGGTGGCTGACATTAAATAGCCAATGTGACATCAACCAACTTGTAAAAATTCCTGGGAAGTTAATTTATCAGTGGTCACAAGCCAGTATGAGCTGGCTGTAGTGTATCACTGGGCCAGGGCCTTTCCTTCATGTTACTTAACAGCTCAGTGTAGCCTTTTTCAAAGTAGATCTGTGAAACACAATTCTCACCTTATACTAGGATGCTCTCTGCCATTTTTCCTGTTGTGTTGACATTTGCATTGATGACACAAAAGCAGTGGTAGGCAAAACTGGAGCCTTAGCACAAATCAAGATATGACACTGTTAATACAATCTTTGTGTTCTTCACTATGGCATGCTTAAGGGAAAATTTAAAATTCCAGTTTCTCTTAAGAATTGCCTTGGTGAAGCAGTAAAAGTTCTTAATTTTGTTAAATCTTGACCCTTGCAACCATGTCTTTCTAATATTATGTGGGATGATCTAGTACTCTGGTTTGGATGTGATTTGTCCTGCAAAGATTCACAGTTGGAGGCTTGGTCTTCAGTGTGACAATGAGAGGTAGTGGGACCTTTAAGAGGTGGGGCCTATTGGGAGGCCCTTAGGCCTTTGAGAGTGATGCTCTTCGAAGGGACTGCTGGTCTCCTAGAGTTCTGATGAGAGAATGAGTTGTAATAAAATCTTAAGCTTTTGAAACTCATTAATTTGTACAATTAATGCGTATTAATAATTTTAATAAAAAGAAAATGTGATAGGTTTATATTATAAATGAAGAGAGGATATAGCTATAGATAGAATAGAAAGAAAATAATAAGAGATTACAAATAAAAAATGGCCTGAGCCTGAACCTGACCTTCTTTCTAGCTCCCGGTTTCAAAATGCAATCTCTTCTTCCCACATGTGTTTGGGCATTGTAATGCCATCTGCTGTTAGGCCCTCACCAGAGGCCAAACTGATGAGGGTACATAATCTTGGACTTTGTGCCTCTAGAACTACGAGTTCTTTGTCAAGCATGCCATGGTACTTCATAATAGTAACACAAAACTCACTAATATACCTAAGAAATATATATAAAGCCCTTCTTCACGTATGATTACCTCAAGGTAAAGCACCACGTAATGGTTGAAGTTCTGGGCCACATTAACTGCTTTTCCATGAAATAATAATCTTATTTGAAGAACAATTGATGGGCAAACTATGCTTCTTTGGATTTGGATATTTGACAAGTACTTTCCTGAAAAATGAATGAGGTGGGCCAGTCACTACAGGGAGAAAAACTGAGAATATTTGTTGCCTATTGGCAACAAAATTTGAGGTTTCAAGCAAAAATTAAAGTTTTAGAAAAGTCTACCTGCGATTATGAGCTTGATATTTTCCAATATACAGACTGTGCAGTGAGACTAATGGTAATATTAACAAAAGTGATGCATTTGGTGTTATATAATGCAATATATTTAGAAAATCTGCATAACAGAACCAATATTTTCCAAATGACAAGTACGTGATGGTACAGAATCAGATACAAGTAAAAGATCCATTCATAGTACCGGATAGACCAATGGATTTCAACATGACATATGTGAAAATCCATTGAACTAAATGGTTTAGAGTTCACATTGCAACTAACCATTAAGAAATTACTCCTTGCCAAGTTTGGGTGCAATGTCAAAGAATAAAATCCATAATTATCTGAATGCTCATTAAGACACTCATTTGTTTCCAACTATATATCTTTGAGGCTGAATTTCCTCATATACTTCAACATAAATAATATATCCCACAGACTGAATGCAGAGGCAGCTATGAGAATCCAGCTGTCTTTACTAAGTCAGATACTAAGAAGATTTGCAAAAATATAAAACAATGCTCTGGGCAAGGTGGAACCTGTAATCCCAATGGCTCGGGAGGTGGAGGCAGGAAGATGGCAAGTTCGAGACCAGAGGCAGTCTGTGTAACTTAGCGAGACCCTGTCTCAAAAAGCAAAAAAAATGGGCTAGGGGTGCAGTTCAGTGGTCCAGCACTTGCAAAGCATGCAAGCACAAGGCTCTGAGTTCAACCCCCAGTACTGCAAAAATAAATAAATAAATTGATTAATTAATTAATTAATTAAACAATGCCATGCTTATCGAATATGTTTTCTTTTGGAAAATGGTTATTTTTCATAAAATATGTTAGTTATAATGTTAATGTGATATACAATATAGGTATGCTATTTTTAATGAATTATTAAATATTTTAAAAATTTCATAGTTTTACTTGTTGGTACTGCAAATATTAAAAGACATAACAAAAACCTTTGGAGTTCTCAGTCATTTTTGAGAGAGGACAGTGGTCCTAAGACCAAAACTCTGAGAACCATTGATCTAATAGAACATTATTCTTTGTCTTGAAGAATGAAGAAGAGTCTGCTGACAAAGATAGTGATAGGGGGAGGCCGATTGGAATGTGCTTGGATTACTGTAAGAGCGTCCCGTTGGCTGGACCTGAGATTCTACAGAGCAGAAGTTAAGAGAGCTTGTGAAACTGTGAACATTTTATTTACCTGCCTTGGTGTTTGTATAGATTCAGTGGGCATCCTGGAACTACAAGAAATCTTCAAGCAGGGGCACAATCTGATCTGAGCTGCAATTGAGAATGTTCACTTTAGCCACTGGGTATGTAGCCACCTGGGACAAATGGCTGATGAGGCAGAGTCCAGGAATTTTGATTAGCTGGCATTGTACTTTAAAAGTTTGGACTTGACAGCTGGATTATTCCAGTTCTCATCATTCCCCATTCTTACAGTCTCCCTGATTCCCACATTTATGTTAACTTCCTAGTCCTTATGAGGCTGGAAACTTGAAAGTACTGAAAAAGGAGGTATGAATTCCTTACTGGAGAGTAAATATTCTTGACTATGTAAAATTGGGGACTTAGTTACCAATACTCCTGTGAGGTACTGAGTGCATTAGAGATGCAGGAGATCTTTGGCACCAATAGAAAGGGGGAAAAATGGAGGGTTTGTAACAAGCAAAAGTGTGCTTGGAAGTTTCTGTGTCTAATTTTTAGGTTTCTCTCATTTTCTTTTGGTGAAAATATATCATTAAATACTATGGCCTGATTTTCTATAAATTATCTCTTCTCAAAAATAGCAATTGATACCACCATCAGAAGGAGTTATCTCTTATCCTCCTGGGACAATCTTACAAATTAGACTTTAAAAATTATAACTTACTACCGGGTGTAGTGGTGCAGGCCTGTAATCCCAGGAACTCAGGAGGCAGGGGCAGGAGGATCTTAAGTTTGAAGCTAGAGTCAGCCTGCATAACAGCAAGATTCTAGTTAAAGTAAAAAATGGGCTGGGACCAGGTGCAGTGGTGCATGCTTTTAACTCCAGTGACTCATAAGGAAGACACAGCAGGATTGCAAGTTTGAGGCCAGTGGCAGCCTGTGTAACTTAGTGAGACCCTGCCTCAGAAGAAAGAAATATAAAACCATGGCCTGAGTGCACCTCAGTGGTAGAGCACTTGCAAAACTTGTGTAAGGCTCTGAGTTCAACCCCTAGTACCATAAATACACAAAAAGTATAATTTTGTCTCCCATGAAATATTGCAAAATCACATAATCCTTTAACAAAAAAGGAAAAAATCACTTCTAATCCCCTCATCCACATATACACTTTTTATTATTTTTTCATAGTCTCCCATAAGTACATATGATAATAGAATCAAAATAATTTTTATTCTATCTTTTTAAACAAGGCAGGTAGAGAAATAGACACAACTGAGCTCTTGCTGAGTGCCAGAAACTACTAGCTTTTGTAGCATACTTTATCTTATTAATTTTAACAATTACCTAATAAAGTGAACCCCCACACGTCTGTCAGTTTGCCACACTGTGGGGGCTTGCGTGTTGCAATGAGGCTGAGAGCTCTGCCACTGTAACCTCGGACGTGAGCAAGGTTACCCATGGTGGACAGGTTTTCAGCTGAGCTTCCAGACTAAGACAGACTAGGGAGTAGGACCTGGCGAGCCACTCCCGAAACAACTAGCCATTGAAAACCCTATGGATAGCAAAGAAACACTGTCAGATATAGTGCTGGAAAATGAGGCCCCCACGTTGGAAGGCACTCAAAAGACTACTGGGGAACAG
>VMDO01013989.1:0-56212 GCA_007922755.1 Pedetes capensis | reverse complement strand
CATATATATACATATATACATATATTCATATATAAATATGTATTCATGTATATACTTATATTCATATATTCATATATATACTTATATTCATATATACATATATTCATATATACACATATATATTCATATATGTATACATACATATATATATATATATATTCTCAGCAGTCCTATTGCAAGCATCAGCTTTCTTTTCTCAATGAAATGTCTTTGGAAACTTTCCAGGATGGGTTATTAATACAGTCACCCTAACAATTCAACATACCTGGGTTTTATGAATGATTACCTTTCCATAAGCAAACCAAAGCCCTTCAATCCTTAGTATTCACTTAGCAGAACCTAGTGCCAGATCTTGAAGTGGGCTTGGCTTTGTGCACAGCTTCCAATAGGACAAGTGGGCCTCCAGCTCATTTGCTGGAATACATATAAATCCTAGCAAAGATGTTGATTAGAAAGACAAGGTGGGGAAATGTTTTCCTTCCCTGTACTCAAGATACTTCTTCCTTAAATGGACTAAGTGGCAGACCACAGTTAACTGGGCGCATGTGGTAGTGGGGGATTGGGTTTAGGAGATGGTTTCTGATCACACATCAGCTTTGTGGCATGCTCTTCATTTCCCTGGCTCCCCCTGTCATTGGAGAATATTTGTCAGCTTTAGAGCAACTGACATAGATAGTTGAAGAGAAAGAATGAGTGACTTCAACAATCTTCCCATTTCTAACAATTTTGTGGAAATGTCTATTTTATGGGCCAATCTCTCCAGCAGAGCCAAATTGTTGTTGTTGTTAGGTGCCGTTGAGTCGGTATTTAACTCATAGCGACCCTCATAGGGTTTTCAATGGCTGACTATTTCAGGATTGCCTTGGGAGTGGATCGCCAGGCCCTTCTCCCATTTTTGTGGTGCTGGGAATTGAACTCGGGACCTCAGAGACTGCAGCGCAGTGCTCTACCAACTGAGCTAAATCCCAGCCCCAGAGCCGAATTAGCACATTCATATTAATCCTTGGAATCCAGTAATGTGCGCTTGTGTGTGTACAGAGCAGTTAATTTAACAATGTTTTCCCATCTTACCTTGGGAGCCCGTTCCCAGCATGCTGCCACTGGGCAATTATAAATAAAATATCTAGGAAGTATTTTATTTGTAATTAAGTGGAGACAAGGCTGTTATTAATTTGCTCCTTACACTGTATGTTATCATAAAACAAACAAAATAAATGAACAAAGAAAGAAACTAAGAATCGCCTCTCATTTGCAAACTGTCCCAGCCATGGTTGTGGGAGGTGGTAAAATAAAGTGAGGTTTCTGTGCTCAGTGAGGTGACCAAAGGGGAGAGAGAGAGGCTGGGATGAGGCCCCAGCTTTGAGACTAGACAACCTGTGTCACAGATAAAAATGGGACTAGGAACAAGGTACAGTGGCTCCCATCTGTGATCCCAGCGACTTGGAAGGTACAGGCAGGAGGATTGCAGGTTTGAGGCCAGAGGCAGCCTTCGTAACTTAGTGAGGCCTGTCTCAAGATAAAAAATAAAAATATGGGCTGGGGGTGCAGCACAATGGTAGAGCATTTGCAAAGTCTCTGAGAAGCCCCGGGTTCAAATTCTTAAGTACCACAAAAAAGGGGGGGACTAGAAGATAACAGAGTAACTGGCATAGGGTATTCTCACAAAGGCATGGGATGTTTGGAGCATTCCTCATGATGCATATTTTGTGTCTGGACAGGTGGAAGTCCCTAGCATTCTTCGTGGCCTTTTAAAATTCTAAACAAACACAAAGCGACAGTACAATTTCGCCTAGCTGGAGAGCTAGCATAACTTTGGTTCAAGGAGGTTTTGAGCATGATTAAGTGGCAGAGAATGGATGTGTTATGGCCTGAATAAGATCTGAGTGTCTCTTAGGAGGAAAGGTCTCAGGGGCATCTCTCTCTCAGATAGGGAATCCGGCCCATGGCAACCTGCAGCTAAACACCTTGGTCATCCAACTGTCACTTGGAAACAAAAGTGGCAGCAAGGAAAATGTGAAATACAGAGACGTGAAATGAGTTTGTCACCACTCACTTACTTGCTTACTTGGAGAGGAAAGAAATACAATCTCAAAGCAAAGAGGGCTGTAGAAAAATCGGTACCTAGAATTTACCATGGGCTGGAATTTAGCTCAGTTGGTAGAGCGCTGCGCTGCAGTCTCTGAGGACCCGAGTTCAATTCCCAGCACCGCAAAAATGGGAGAAGGACCTGGCAATCCACTCCCAAGGTAATCCCGAAGCACTCAGCCATTGAAAACCCTATGAGGGTCGCTGTGAGTCAGATACTGACTCGACGGCACCTAACAACAACAACAACAGAATTTACCATGGTGTGGACGGGACCCGGACATTTAGGAACGAGGAAGCAATCCTTTGTGCAATGACATAACTTGCAGAGTTTAATCAGTTTGGCCTTTGCTGATGTTATTCATAAAGGAGCATTCCCCTTTTCTGATTGGAAAGTCTTTGCATCCACACAGGCTGTGGATTATGGCATGAGAAAAACTTATTTTGTTTCTGTCACACTATAGTATTTGCCAGACAGTCTGAGAAGGAGAAATCGTACCTGTTTGTGTCTAATCTAGCTGAGAAAAAGAGAGGAAAATGACCACAGACTTTTTTTTTCAAAGAGACCATTTTGATTCCTTTGTGGTCTCACTTATAAAGAAAGCCAGTTTCTGTTAAGAGGTTGTGCAGTATCGGCTGCACCTGGTTGCACATACCTGATTGTGTGGGTTTTCTCTTCTCTTTGGACTCTACCAGATACTTATCATATTCTTGTCAAGCTAGCTGGGGTCCAGGCGGCCATTGCTTCAGCTCAGGGGCTGGCAGTGAGTTTGTTGAGTGATGTCCTGGGGACCCTAACAGAAGATCAATGAACTAATTTCCCTAATACCAATCTAATCCCTTGCAAACACACAGTAACACTGTGTGAGCCACCTGGGTATAATTGTGGCACAGAAATGATCCGTGCAATTATTCATCAGTGAGCTTACACATGAGTGCCTCTTTCCCGGTGTGCGAGGACTGGGCGTGAAAAGAGTTGCAACAGATGTTCATCCCTGAGATCGCCTGGGTTTGTATCTTATCTATCTTGTCATATTAAACAGGAAGAGAAAACCATTTCTCTCTTTCATAGGCATTAGATACTGGTGTGGGAAACTATGGGCTGGGGTTTAGCTCGGTTGGTAGACTGCTATTCTGTGCTCCCTGTGGCCCTGGGTTCCATCCCCAGCACTGCATAAATGGGAGAAGGACCTGGCAGCCCACTCCCCAAACAATGAGCCATCGAAAACCCTATGCACAGCAGAGAAGCACTGATATAGTGCCGGGCACGACACAGTGTCAGGGATCATTTCATCTGTTGTACATAGGGTCATTATGAATCTTACCTGACTCAACAGCACCCAACAACAACAACAACAAGGGGAGACTATAGACCTGAAATCCCACGGAGGCTGCTTTGTGGATGGGTTACTTATCTATAATAGTATTTTGAATGTCAGGTACCAAAGAAACTTGGAACAATTATCATTAACTATTTGATTCTTGGGGTTGGGGTTTAGCTCAGTTGGTAGAGCACTGCGCTGCAGTCTCTGAGGTCCTGAGTTCAATTCCCAGCACCACAAAAATGGGAGAAGGTCCTGGCAATGCACTCCCGAGGCAATCCCGAAACAGTCAGCCATTGAAAACCCTATGAGGGTTGCGATGAGTCGGATACCGACTTGATGGCACCTAACAACAACAACAACAATTTGATTCTTATAATTTCAAAGGGCCTTTATAGTTGCCTTGGGCGGTTTTCAAATCACTGTTTACCAGGCCTTCAGCTTTTCACGGAGTTAGGAACTCACTCCCTATCAAGGTGGACCATCTAGGACTGGGCAAATTGTTTCCGTAAAGGGCTGGAGGCTAAACACTTCAGGTTTAGCGGGCCATGTAGTCTTAGTAGCAACTGTGCAGCTGTGCTCATGTATGTGTGCTGTCCCCACAGATGACGCCCGGATGGACAGGCAACTGTGCACTAACAAAACCGTGTGTATGAAAGTAGTCAGTGGGGTGGATTTGGTCTGGGAGCTATAATTTGTCATCATCATTCTGGTGCTGAAATGTTCCCCTTTGTTCTAAAAGAAGTGACATGTCCCTAGAGCCCTTGATCAACCTTTCTGGGGCCACAGGTAAGAGCTAGTCAAACTCTCTCTCATGACAAAGCCACTTGGTTAACTGAAGTTGATAATTCCTCTTTCCAAATTCTCTCTTTTCTTTTTTGCTAGTTCTTTTGGCTGCGCCCAGTTGCCCTAATTCCGAGTCTTTCTCCACCTCAGTCATGTAGCCAATAGAGTGTTTTATTTTGATAACCTCTTTGATGTGGGTGTTGCAAAAGGAGGTTTCAGAGTCCAGCACCTCCTTTGCTACACAAAGGTTTGAGTCCACTTCATTTCACCCGTCCTTCTTGTCAGCCCCACCAAGGCCTGTCACTTACCCAGACTGCCCTGTTAACATGAATGCAAATGGGTCCACATGCTACTTGTTGCTGCCCCCGCCCCAGGCTGCAGCCCCGCCAGGGGCTCTCTGCACCTCTGGCTACCAGAGTCTCTTCTGGGTAAGCCCCGACCTCTCTGGGCCAGCTCTTTCCTCCTCAGAACCTGGAGCTGCAAACAAAGCCAGGTACATGGCGGTGGGGGGTGGGGTGGGGGGTGGGTGGGGGTGGGGTGGGTGAGCCATAAAGGGCCGTGTGACATGATCAGGAATTATCCATGCCAGACCATCTCAGAGGATGCCCAGGTTGAAGTCCTGGGCTAGGCCAGGTATCAGCTCATAGACTGAGGGGTTGCCCCACCCAAACTCACCTGTGGGATGAGAACGGGTGCAATGTCGGAGGTGGAAAGAATGGGAAGGTATAAACGAGTAGATTCCAATGGGTTAAATTTTGTTTTTAAATGACACATAACACTTGCACATGCTGATAGGGTCTGCGGTGACATTTTGATGCATGTATGCATTGTATAATAATCCAGTCAGGGTGCTTGGCATATCTAGCACCTCAAACGTTTCTTGGTGGCGAGAACATTCCAGATCCTCTCTTCAGTCCAAGGAGGTGTTCATCCACGACACTGCAGATGGACAATGCTTGTGTGGCCACAGGGATTTATGGGCCTCCTTAAACCCTCGATGCCTCAATGCCTCCCTGCTTTGGTTATTTGAGGAAAGAATGACAATGTAATTTTTTTTTTTTCAGTACTGGGGGTTGAACCCAGGGCCTCGTGCTTGCATGCTCCGCAAGTGCTGGACCACTGAGCTGTGCCCTGAGCCCATTATTTTACTTTTTGAGACAGGGTCTTGCTAAGTTACGCAGACTGCCTCTGGTTTCGAACTTGTGATCCTCCTGCCTCTGCCTCCCAAGCTACTGGGATTAGAAGGGTGCACCACCGCCCCCAGCTCTACAACAATGTAATGTCATGTAAGGGAAGTCCACCTTGCTGCCTGCTTCACCATCGCATACACATACCGGGCAAACGTCCTCGCTTTTGCGATGGGGCACATTTCTGCAAGCCATGACTGAGATGCTTATGCCACCAAATCACTCTTTCTCTTAGGGTTTTGGTCACCTGGAATTGTGGGAGCCCGGAGATGGCCATGGAACACAGGTTCTGAGGTTTTTTGTATTGTAAAGCCTGGCTTCTCTGCCCAAATCTGATATTATATGGTACCTATGTGGGGCTGGGATTTAGCTCAGTGGGTAGAGCCCTGCGCTGCAGTCTCTGAGGTCCCGAGTTCAATTCCCAGCACCGCAAAAATGGGAGAAGGGCCTGGCAACCCACTCCCAAGGCAATCCCGAAGCACTCAGCCATTGAAAACCCTATGAGGGTTGCTATGAGTCGGATACCGACTCGACGGCACCTAACAACAACAACAACAACACATGGGAAGCCTGCAGCTGTAGCCCTGTGGCATCCGATCCCGTCAGATCTCGGAAGCTAAGCAGGGTCAGGCCTGGTTAGTACCTGGATGGGAGACTGCCTGGGAACACCAGAAGCTGTAGGCTTGGGAGAAGGACGTGGCAAACCCCTCCCAAAAATCAATCTGCCATTGAAAACCCTATGAACAGCAGAGACGCACTGACAATAGTGTTTCGCCTGTTGTACGCAGGGTCGCTATGAGTCGGATACCGACTCAACGGCACCTAACAACACATGGGAAGTTAGGGCTGAAGAAAGAGCTGGCTGCTAAGCTAACACCAGCAAGGGGTCCTTCTGGAAATTCTTGGGTAGGTGTTGGCTGCCACTACCCATGAAAACAGATGGCAAATTCAGAGTCGTTGCTCCCCATTTCACTGGGAAATGTTAGAAGACAAACGTTACTCATGCACTATAATGCAAAGCACTTTTCTCTAGAAAGATGTTATCTTTCTTAAGATGCTTGCTTTCTTAAGATACAGGTTTCCGTTTGGATCGGTTTGAACAGGAGTTACTGGCGTCTCAAACATAGGTAAGTAAATGGGAGAAATGTCCTGTCTGTGGACTAACAGAAACTAATCAGCCCTTGCCACTTCCCAAAGCCCTCAGGGCAGGGTTCTGCCCTGGTGAGATGCAGGTCTCTAATGTGGACATAGCCAGGAGCCATAGCCCTGTGACGTCCAATCCCATCAGATCTCAGAAGCTAAGCAGAGTTGGGCCTGGTTAGTACTTGGATGGGAGACCGCCTGGGAACACCAGGTACTGTAGGCTTGGGAGACAGACCCGGCAACCCACTCCCAAAAATCAATCCACCTTTGAAAACCTATGAATAGTAGAGAAACACTGACAACCGTGTTTTGCCTGTTGTATGTAGGGTCTCTATCAGTCAGATACCGACTTAATGGCACCTAACAACCATGACAACAACAATGTGGACATAGCTGGGAACGTGTGATTCTCATGCTCTGCAGGGTCTGTCTTTGCCTCTGTCTCTCCACAGACATGTTATTGTTGTTGTTAGGTGCTGTCGAGTCAGTGTCTGACTCATAGTGACCCTCATAGAGTTTTCAATGGCTGACTGTTTCGGGATTGCTTGGAGAGTGGGTTGCCATATTCTTCTCCCATTTTTGTGGTGCTGGGAATTGAACTCAGGACCTCAGAGACTGCAGCGCAGCGCTCTACCAACTGAGCTGAATCCCAGCCTCCACAGCCATACCAAAGAGAAAAGAGAACAGCAGCTTGGGGGAACCTGTAAGAAAACCTCAACAAAGTCATGTAATTGTTTTACTAACATTTTATTGCTGAGAGAGTCATAGAGGTTACCACGATGGCTTGAAAATGGTCTTAGGAGGTTCAACTCCTTCTTTTCTTAGTTGATTTTTTTTTTTAACATAAGTAGGTTTTTTTTTTTTTAACATAAGTAGGTTCTTTGAATGGGTGGTAAGGTGGAGGGCACTCGTGGAATCATTCCAGATTGTTGTTGTTGTTGTTAGGTGCTGTCAAGTCCGACTCATAGCAACCCTCATACGGTTTTCAATGGCTGACTGTTTTGGGATTGCCTTGGGAGTGGGTTGCCAAGTCCTTCCTTCTCCCGTTTTTGCAGTGCTGGGAATCGAACTCGGGACCTCAGAGACTGCAGAGCAGTGCTCTACCAACTGAGCTAAATCCCAGCCCCATTCCAGATTAGTTGTTGAGAATTCAAAGGTGGAAACTTCACATTTGAAGCAAAGGCCTCTCGGCTGATGAAAACTTTTGTAGTAACAGCTGTTGAATAAATGAAGGAACCTACTGATGAAATGGTGAGGTGTGGGGGTGGGCCCTGTGGGCCAGGCGCAGGCGGTCCTATTCTGTGGCAGGGGTGAGAAGGAGGTGGCATTTCAGCAGTTGGGTGGATCTTCTAAGAAATGGGGAATAGTCCTTGCACCCAGCTATTGAAGGGGGTCAGTGGGAATCTGCTAGTCAGGAGGTCTGGGTTCTGTACCCAGCTCGGCTTCTGAGGCACCCGTGAACTTGGGCAAGTTACCTTTCTTATCCACAGGGAAGAAAGTGGTCTCTTCCTACTCCGCAACTGTCTCAAGTCCTTTGCCCCTCTTTCCTCGGCAGCGGGGCGTAGTTTGGAGCGCCAGGGGACAGGCTGTAACACCTTACAGAAAATGCACATTCACATTCAGGGGCCTTAGGTACCAGTACTGAGCCGGGAGTGCTGAGGACAAAGACTCCTTCTAAAGGAAGATGTCACGTAACTGGAAAATGTCCTGTGAATTGCAAACAATAGTGGACACCTGCATTTGAAGCCCAGTGGGCGGGGAGAGGCCTCAACCCCAGAAAGAGGAAGGCACCTGGGAGCAGGTGCCAATTACAGGGCTCCCAGTGCCGGCCATTGGACACGGAGGTGGGCTGGGAAGGCGCCACAGGGCAGGGCAGGGTACAGGGAAGTGACTTGAACGCTTTGCAGCTGTCCCTAACTGCGAGGCCATCCTCCTGTTGTCAGAAAGGTAGGAGGAGCTCAGAACGGGGAACTAAGCAACCTGGGCTTCCATGGAAAGAGACCTGAGCGCAGGAGCAAAGATGTGCAGGAAGGACCAGAGGAAGCAGGAAGCGCCTATCTCCCCCACGCCCCCAGGTCCCCACGTACGCCACGTGGGTGGGGAGCCACACACGCCCTGCGCCCACAGCCACCTTCACCCCTCTCGCGCAGGGGCCCGGCTTATCTCTGAGCGCCTATGGGCGCCAGGCCTCCCTGGCCACGTCTCCGCCACCTGCTGCTGTATCCCCAGGACTGGGGACCCAGCATCGCGGTGCCTCCCTCCCTTCCCTTCACCGCCCCCCCCGCCCCGCCCCATCACAGGGCCAGGCTGTGGCCATGTCTTCCCGTGTCCCCCTCCTCAGAGCCCAGGGGAAGGCAGAGGGAGGAGCAGCTCGGCGCTGGGCGGCGGGCCTTCCCCTCGTCGCCCCCCCCCCCGCTCTGGGGTCCCCCTCCCCTCCCCTCTGCCCCTCCCCTCTGCTGCCGCAGCCCAGCTCGTCGCGCGCGTCAGCGTGGGCTCCCCGGAGCGAGTCGCTAGGTAACAGGGCTGGCTCCGCAGCCCCGGGACCGGGGAAGCCCTCGCTCGTGCTCAGGAGGGGCGCCGCGGGGCGGGGGTCGCACGGACCCCCTCCCACCCAGGCCTGCAGACACGCGCGGCCCCCGCCCAGGATGCCTTAGCACGCCGATCGTCGCCCGGGAGCTGTCCCTCCTCTGCGGGGACCCCGACGCCGCCGGCCCCTTCCTCGTTCCCAGGCGGTGCGCACCGCTTCGCGCGCGGCTGGGTGGGCGACCTGCGGCCGCGGGTGCGGGAGCCTCCGGTGAGCTGCGTGCTGGGGCCTGGGCTGGGGCGAGGGCGGGAGGGGGCCACGCGACACGCGGGGCCGCGCCGGCCGCCGCCACCGCCGGCCCGGCCATGTGCTAAAGTTTCTGGGGCTCGGCGCCCCAGCGGGCTCAGAGGCGCGGTGGGTGGAGCGTTGTGGTCCTGCGGGTGTCCGCCCGCCCCCGGCCCCCGCGGGGCGCCGCTCTGCGCGCTCTCACTCTCTTTCTCTCCTTCTTTCCCTCCGCGCTGCTTCCCCGAGGTCCTGCCGCCGAGCCCGGGCGCGGGGCGCGAGAAGCCCGCGGGGGCCGCCTGCAGAAGCCCCGGCTGCGCGCACGCCTGCCCAGCGGCGGACGGGGACATGAGCAGCGCGCCCGGGGTTTGGCGCCCGGCGGCCAGCCCCAGCGGGCGGCGGCCAGCGGGTCCGCGCTGCCCGGGAGAATGAGGCAGGAGCCAGCGGCAGCCTCGTCTTCCTCCTGCTCCTCGCCTTTCCCTGGATCTGGCACCCCCGGGCCCGGCCGGGCTGTGGCTCTGCTGCGTGCCCCGCGCGCCCCCCACCCGCCTCCGGATGCTCTTCTCGGTAAGCCAAGGCCCTTCGCCTCGGGAACAAAAGCCCCTTCGCGGGGGCTCGGAGGCCGCCTCCGAGCTGCGTCCCCGGCCCGCACCCAGGGCCTGGAAACCTTCGCGGCTGCCCCTTAAATCTGTCAGTTCCTTTTGCCCCCACACCGTGCCTGGAGGCTGAACCGCCAAGGCGCCTTCAAGACCTGGCGCTTTCCCTGGCCATCTGGGAGGCAGATGCGGGCTTGACGCGCAGGCAGACCTGTTTGGTTTAGATAACCATAGGCGTGTGCAGCCCGCCTTCAGACTCACCATTTGGGGGACAACTGAGATGTAGTGGGTGTCAAGGCTGGGCTGGCCAGCGTAGCGCAAAACCACTCCAGGAAGTAGGAACCCCCTCCCCTTTCGTGGCTCACAGGAGGAAACTGAGGCCCGGAAGGATGGAATGACTTAATCAAGGTCACAAGCCTAGAGAGTGGGAGACTAGGATTGGGAACCAAGGGACTCTTTCTACTTCTCCGCCAAGCCGATCTCTCTGGAACAAACACGCCCGTCCCATTTCCTCCGCTAGCCGCTTCCCGTCTCAAGAGTCATTGCATGTGTGTGAAAATACTTGCTCCAGGGACTGTCTCTTCACATGACATACATGGCTGGTAGCCCGTGTATGTCACTCCCCCCCCCCCATTGCTCCTAGTCCCTCCTGTGTGTACTATAGGTGCAAAGCCCCTTACTTAAAGTGGGAGAACAAGATATTTCTCCCGGGTGCTTTCTTTTCTGGGATTCTGTTTTCCAGGCCTCTGGAAGGCTAGAAAGGAAGTGTCGGTTCCTCCCCTGTGCCCCTTCTGTGCTGTGTATCCAGAGCACGCTCAGTCCCGCAGCTGCCTTTAAACCTTGCCCTGGGGTGAGGCCAGTCAAGACGATGGGCTGGTTGTGAAAGTCTTGGACATGGTTACTTAACAGGAGCGGAGGCTGATTCCTGATGGCCACCGAGCAGGGGCCACCTGATCTTGGCTCCTGATGGCCATGCTCTGTGTCAGCAGAACTTCACACTTCTCAGCCCAGAAGAGAGGCGGGCTTTCATGCAGACAGGAGGCTTGCCTCCCCTGCCTCCGTGGTGGGCAGCTTTTAACTATTTGCTTAAGTGCATGTAGGTTGATTCTAGAGGGAAGCCACGTGGAATCGTTTGGCCTAGGTCTGAGTGGCTTGTGTAAATGGTTAAGGCACAAAGTATTGAGCTCAGTTGTCTACACCACATGGCCCATGATGGTGTTGGTTGCAATAAGGGACTTCAGTGTGTCAGGAGAAGGAGCGGGCCAGCCTGAGTAACATTTCAGATCCCTCCCAAGGAAATGATTCTGTGAGTGTGAGAAGGAGTGGGTTACAGAGCTGAACGGGCGCCTGTGAGCTGATCACACACTGATGCGTGGCCTGGGAGCTCTGTACTGCATAAGGCGTTGATTTCCAAGAAGAGAATTTGGTGTCAAAGGAGGTATGAGATTCAGGTTCATTCCCGAAGGAGGTGAAGGTTGTGCCATGCTTTGGTGGGTTATTTATTGGGTGAAAGTATGATGCCTGGGGCTGGGATTTAGCTCAGTTGGTAGAGCGCTGCGCTGCAGTCTCTGAGGTCCCAAGTTCAATTCCCAGCACCGCAAAAATGGGAGAAGGGCCTGGCAATCCACTCCCAAGGCAATCCCGAAACAGCCATTGAAAACCCTATGAGGGTTGCTATGAGTCGGATACCGACTCGACGGCACCTAACAACAACAACAACATGATGCCTATTCAATATCCCAAGGCACCAGATTGGGCTTGTGGGGTAGAGTAGGCATTTGGGTTGGAGAAATGGCATTAGCTCTGAGGAACTGATGAAATGTGAGATATCAGCTGGATGCTCCCCAGGCCAGAAAGCAGCAAGGCCAGTGAGCCTTGCCATCCCTCTCAAAAGGAACCAATCATATTTGCATAGGTAAAACCTCCTCAGCCTAAACAATTAATGCGAGCAAATAAAGTGGTGGTTTGGTGGCCCACGTCTACTAGTTGCTGATGATCTTAGTGGTAGGTGGAGCCTACCTGAGCGTGGACTCAGAGGGGCTGCGGCAGGAAAGGTGGACAGAAAGGATAGTCAGCTCCTGACTTTGTTTTATGGCTGGTGATTCCAGCTAAATGCATCACCTTGACCTATGGTCTGTTAATGGGGCTGTCACCGGTCTTTTTAAGATGTGGATTAATGAGCCTTTTAAAGTGTTACTGAATCCGAAATGAAATGGGCACATGCCACCGTTTTCCCAGAAACTAAGCTCCCAGTGGGCTTGGTGGCTGTTTGAAATTCATAAGGCCAGAGCAAAGCTTTCATTTTTGACAAGCTCGTAGGGTCTAGGAGGGAAAAGTAATGCATCTATGTAGGGATATTAATCTCCCAGTGTTGTGCGTTTTAGCTTCTTGTGATTAACCGGTAAGGCTTTGAATAAAAAATGAATGCAGAGAAACAATCTTCGTTAAATTACTTCCGAGAAGGATAACATAATCTTAAAATAACGATTTTCAGATCATATATCATACTCCTAGTATCCGAAGCTCCTCACACGATAAACCATGATTCCTATTTCTGAGATTTTAGTTTTTAACCTATCAGTCTTCTCACATTTTTGTCCCTGCCACCCACCCTTGCATGAATAGGCACAGATCAGAACAAGTGCCTCCTTTCCAGCTCTTTATCATCTTAAACCCACCTCTTTTCTGGAAGGTCTCAAAAGCTGAGGTCTTCCACTGGTACTTAGAGTGGCCCCCTGTTAGAACATGTCTGAAATGCCTAGATTTCTTTAGGGAGGGCAGGAGGGCGTGCATCATAAATAAATCCCAATGTCAGGGGAGACGTGTTGTTTGTTGGCTTCCCATTTCTTACTCGTGAGTTTGGAGCGGGAGGCCTTTTGCTCGTGGCCGGCTTGCTGAGAGCTGTGAACTCTGTGTCCCAGTGCTGCAGCGTGAGCGTCCCCGAAGATGTGTGCGTGGACGTATCGGGAGGTAGAGGAACAGAACAGCCTCCAGGGGCCAGGAAACCTGGGACGCGTGCCTGACTCTCTCTTGTTGCTTGGGTTTGTGGCCCCGGACAGTTCACTTCTGTTCTCTGGGTCTAGGTTTGCCTAGATTCGGTGGGTGTGTCTGTTCGAATGTGTGGCGTATGTATTAGTACCAGCTGATCCCCTCCGACTCCAAGCTCGAGAATCCTGAGAATGTGGCCGCAGCTGGTTGTGTCAGCTCCAGAATGCTCTGTACTTTAAGGTTACATAACACTTTCAATTAGATATCCGTACACACGGTAAAGAATGGGTCAGTATAAAAGATGCATTTCACTAGCCTAAGCGGAGATTCTGCCCTGAATGTGTGATGATAGAACTTTCATTTTGAGGGCGAGGATGCCCGCTTTCCTATGGGGGTTCCCTTGTGTGGTGGGGCTGTACCACGCATCCGAGAGCGCAGGAATGAGCCATGACTCTCTCTGGGCTCCATGTGGCGGGAGGCATAGGAGCTGTTATATAATTTGGGTCAGTGGGGTAAGAGGAATATGACGTTCCATCTGTATAGCTTCGCAGTCCAGGAGACTTGGAGATTTCTCCGTCTCAGGCTATTCCTGGAAGGTAGGGAGGAGAGAAGGATGTAATTACCATTTGCATTTGTTTTGAAAATGGAAAATGCTTTAATTAGAGGCTTGAACTCAGCTGAAGCTGAAAAAACAGTGGGAAGTTTGTAGAGGCACCGGTGCAGCATTTTTTTTTTTGCCAGCTTTTGTGGGCAGGGTTCCTGGGAACGCACAGGTAGTGTGTTGCCTAGGCTTCCTGGTGAGGTCATTTTCAGATAAAGAGAGCAAGAGAAAGCAGCCACCAGTCCTTAACCATTTTGTCCCTACCGCTTGGCGAAGCAGGCATTGTTAACCTCCTGTGCTAGATAAGGAAGGTGGGCTCAGAATGCTAAAGTGTGGTTGCTCGAACTCACAATTAGCAAATGGCAGAACCCAGCAAGATTTTAAATGTACATTTCTAGGGTTTAAATTACCCCATGCCATATACCTCATTTCCACTGCTGCTACAGTGCTTCTGGTAACCGAATGGTATCCTTCCTCACACATTTCTTAATAATGCCAAGGCGCTAAAAAAAAGCATGCAGATGAGTTCATGTAGGGACCATATAGGTGTGATTGGGTATGAAGAGACTTCTGAATTCGCTGGGATTTTTTTTTTTTTAGGACATCATTTTTTTTTAACTACATGATAGCAAACAGATGCATTCCTGAAGAAACTCAGAAATAAGTCAAGTGCAACCTCTAAAGGGTTAAGGTTGGTAGTTCTTTGGGGAAAGCTAAAATAATACTGCGTTCCATGTGATCCTGGGGTTCTGTGGGAGGTGATCTTAACCTGCCACCTGGGATGCTGTGGAAGGCACTTGGTAGCCCACACCTCCTGAAGAGGGTCACAGAATAAAAGTTATGTAACAGAAGCCTTCAAAGGACTGTTTTTCCCCTTGCAGGATGCCCGCGAGTTCATCCTCCCAAACAGCAAACCACAGCAGGAACAGGGAGGGCGCGTGCAAGGTGTGAAAGGGTCACTTGCAGCGCTTAGGGATTTCCTGGACTTTGGAGCAACTATTGGTTCCGAAGGACTTTTCAAGCCACCCGATAGAGAGGCTGTCGGGTCAGATGTGGAGGGTACTCTGCAGAAGTTCACGGGCTTGACAGAGCTGCTACTCTTCTTTGCTGATGGGTCTGCAAAGCTGCCTGACATTAGCCAGACCCAGGGCCTAAGACTCCCAGGTCCCACCTGCAACCCACAATTTACAGAGTAAAAGGAGGTCACTGAGATACACATTAGCTCCTCCCTCACCTTTCCATTCTAGGAGTGATCCTCAGATTGTTTATTTCTGTCAACAATGGAAAATACTTCCAGTTGTGATGCTGGCCCTGCCCTTGTCTTTCTTCTTGTTGTTAGGTGCCTTCAAGTCAGGTCCGATTTATAGCGACCCTCTGTACAACAGGTGAAACACTACCTGACCCTGTGCCATGCCCACTGCCATTGTTAGTGCCTCTCTGTTATTTACAGTATCTTCAATGGCTGCTTGTTTCAGGGTGGGCTGCTGGGTCCTTCTCCCAGCTTGTCTCACTAGTGAGGTCTTTTTTTTTTTTTTTTTTTTTTTTTTTTGCAGTACTGGGGGTTGAACCCAGGGCCTTATGCTTGCATGCTCTGCAGGTGCTGGACCACAGAGCTGCACCCTCAGCCCATTTTACTTACTTTTTTTTTTTTTTTTTGAGACAGGGTCTTGCTCACTTACGCAGACTGCCTCTGGTCTCAAACTTGTAATCTTCCTTCCTCCAGGAGGCAGTGTGCCACTGCACCCAGCTAGCTAACTTTGTTGTGTGCCGTCGAGTCGGTATCTGACTCATAGCGACCCTCATAGGGTTTTCAATGGCTGACTGTTTTGGGATTGCCTTGGGAGTAGATTGCCAGGCCCTTCTCCCACTTTTACGGTGCTGGGAATTGAACTCGGGACCTCAGAGACTGCAGCGCAGCGCCCAGCTAGCTAACTAGTGATGTCTTAACAAAGAGAACCCTCCTCTGCCTCCCTTGGACTACTGAGCTGTTCATATGCCAAATCCTCAAGTTTCATGATAGGTGATTCATGACAAGAAACAACGTGTTAGAAAACCCGATCATGATTGATCTGTGATCCTTAAAACACCAACAGTTTCATAGCAGTCAGCACAGATTTTTTGATTTGGTAAATGAGGGACAACATTATGAGTCCCCAGTGAGAACCACACAGCCTGCATCTTTTGCTCCTGAACTTTGAGAGAACAGGTAGATGCCTCAGTTTCGGGCCAGATTTCTAATACACGTGGTTATTCAGAAGTGCAAAATGCAAAAGCAGCTATGCAGAGGCATCGGAGAGGGTGAGATCCAAAGGCAGCAGAGACCGTGGGCTCTGATTTGTGATGACTGTGAAGTTATTTGGAGCCAGTAGGTAGACGTGGGGCTGGGATTTAGCTCAGTGGGTAGAGCGCTGCGCTGCAGTCTCTGAGGCCCTGAGTTCAATTCCCAGCACCGCAAAAATGGGAGACGGGCCTGGCAATCCACTCCCAAGGCAATCCCGAAACACTCAGCCATTGAAAACCCTATGAGGGTCGCTATGAGTCGGATACTGACTCGACGGCACCTAACAACAACAACAAGTAGACGTGATCTCACATCCATTTCTAGCCTCCACCATCACAGAATACATTCGGTTAAAGCACTTTGGAAGTTTCCGTGTTCCTATGTGGCTGAAGGCAAGGGTAGATGATTTCCCGTGGTTGAAAGCCTGTGTCTGCCCCAGCCCCTCCTGCTAGATGCAGAGAGGTGGGTATTAGCATTTGCTCGGTTGAATGCCGAGATGGACAGGCGTGATGGAAACCTGAATCGCAAGGTCAGAGGCTGGTGTTTATGTGGGTCCGTGTATTCCCAGTGGATTCAGTTCCTTAATAATCTATGGTGAGCTGCTGTGTGCGCCTCATTTAGCATCACGAAGCTAAAGAGCAAAGAGGGAATGCCCAAGGCATTTTTCCATCATCCCTGGCTTCTCGGCCTGGATCTGCAAATATAATTTCAGGATCTGACCGGTATACGGCTTCAACCTGCCACAGAGAGACCAGGCAGGTTCAGAATGGCCCCGCCATACCCTCCCCTTGCCCCCTGGGATTCTTGATTCTTCATTTTTGAAAATGAACGATAATGACAATCATCTTCTGTTAGTGATTGATTGTGACCACTCTTAGTTTCTCAAATAAAGTCAGCGTGCCCGGAGAGGATCATGTGTGAGCTTAAAATGATTTATGAATGCATTCCATTCCCTTTGACTTGCTGAGAGGGCTTTATTGAATACTTCTAAAAAAGTAAGCCCGGCTTTGCAGTGTTAAAAGGTAGAGGTAGAAATGAAAGCTGGCTTCCCGTGTTCTCCATCTGAAAAGCAGAAGTGGAAAAATCCGCCTGGTTCCTAAAAGGAACCGTGGAAGCTGTTCCTTCGAGTGTACCGACAAGATCCACATTGCCTCCGTCCCCAAACGTCCCTGTGGGTACAGCTTCCACATCAGGGGCAGTTGTCCTCGAGCCTGCTTGAGGGCATCCCTGTAGCGCCTCCCCAAGCGGCTCTGTCCATCTGTGCAGGCCTGGCGTCACCTCCTCCACCAGCAGCCTGCCTTTCTCTGGTCCTGCTGGTCACCGGACCACCCCATCCTTTCCCATCAGACAGGTATCGCTTGTCAACAGCTTAGCAAAACTTACTGCCCCCAGGCTCAGCCAGGCCCTGCTGGGCACTGAGGCTGCTGTGGTGGACAGAGACAGCTGCCTGTGTCCAACTACTGCTACTGTCCCTGTAGACCTGGGATGTCACCCCTGCCCTTTGTGAGGGGTCCACTCAAGTGGACTTAGCCATTGCAGTGGGAGTTGGAGGCAGGCCGGGGCTCACGGAGGAAGCCCAGCTTGGTAGTTAGGGGTCTACTCCTTAGCTTGGCTTCTCTCTTATCTCACCTGGGGACAATCCATAGCCCCTGTCCAGCCTGCCGCTGGTTTCCAGGGCTGGCAAGGCGAGAACGGGGGCGCTGCAGGGTTTTTTCCAAGTGTGATCCATAAAACCTTCTGTGAAAGCCCCTGGCAAGCTTATTAAAGCACAAGTGCCCGGGCCTTGTTGCTGACCTGTTGACTCAGAGCCTCTGAGGGTGAAGGCCTGGGATTTGTATTTTTAACACCCTCCCCAGGTTATTCTCTTCTCAGGCGCAATGAAATTTGAGAACCATTAGTTCTTACAGGTATGATCGCTGATGGCTGCTCCACAACACTGCCCGTGGGTCACCTCCCATTCAAGGGATCTTTCCCCACTCCACCACATAAGCACTGGCTCCCTTCCAGCCATTCCTGCGCCCCCTCTGCCCTCTACTTTGTCTCCCACCAAGCATCCAGAGTGGGCTTTTAAAAGGATCCCATCCGTCCTTGGGCTGGGATTTAGCTCCGTTGGTAGAGTGCCGCTCTGCAGTCTCTGAGGTCCCGAGTTCGATTCCCGGCACCACAAAAATGGGAGAGGGATGTGGCAACCCACTCCCAAGGCAATCCCGAAACAATAGGCCATTGAAAACCCTATAAGGGTCACTATGAGTCGGACATGACTCCATGGCACCTAACAACAACAACATCCGTCCTCAGCTCAGAGATCTTTGGTTGCTACCTGTGTCCCCTGACAGCAGTCGTCAGAAGCCTTTGGAGGACCAGCAGGGCCCTGCCTGATCCGGCCTTTGGTCTCATCTCCTCTCCTATTCCTGTCCCCTTGCTTCTCTCTCCTCACCACACCGGCCTCTCTGCCGGCCCTAAAGCCCACATTGCTGCCAGGTGCTCCCTCTGAGAGCCAGGATGCTGAGAGGGTAAAGATGAGCCCCAAGGAGCTGCTAGAAAACACACAGAGCCTGACTCTCTTACCCCCTGGAGGGGCAAAGCTCAGCCTCCCGGGTCTCTGTCACAGCAGAAGCTGGCTTCGAAGCAGCTCTTTAATTCTGGACACAATGTTGCACGGTGACTCATAACTGGGCTGGGTTGTCTTCTTAGGTCTAGAACTCTCTTTTGGAGGAAGTTTCTAGAAATAGACTGAATTCCTCTTGGACCAGACTATTTCTCCAGCCACCTTGGACTCCAGTAGCTGGGCCATTTCTCCTCTTCCCTCCACACTCACATGTCACCTGTTCTATCCAGGGGCCACTGTAGGTGCCTTCATATGAGATTTTTTTTTTTTGCGATACTAGGGGTTGAACCCAGGGCCTCGTGCTCGCATGCTCTGCAAGTGCTGGACCACTGAGCTGCACCCTCAGCCCATTTTTTTACTTTTTTTTTTTTTTTTTTTTGAGACAGGGTCTTGTTAAGTTACCCAGACTGCCTCTGGTCTCGAACTTGCGATCCTCCTGCCTCTGCCTCCTGAGACCATATGAGATTTTAAATCCAGCTCTCACTCTGCATTGCTTTCATGCAGATGGACAGGAGTCTTCTGCAAAGAACCCCCTGGCTGCTTTTATCTTCTCCTACCAAGGAAGAGGGGCTCCAACCTGCTTGTCCCTAGCAGGCCTCCTGGGCAAATCACACTGGGAAATACTGACTACTGGGTGGCTGTCTCCAAGACTGACCTCTGTGGGGAGCCAAGCTCTTGGCTGGGAAGATGTGGGGCCTTTGAGATGGGCTGTGTGGTCCTGCACGTAGAGCTAGCCCTCCACTCCCAGGAAGCCTGCCCGCCCAGTAGTATTTCTCGTGGGAGGAAGGCCATGACGGCTCCAGCTCTTCTGGGTCCTGACCATTGCAGATGCTTTCCCTTGACACTAGATGGGAAGTCCTTTCCTTCTTAGCATCTGTCCTCTGTAGGCTGGACACGGCGCCTGCGTTATCACACCTATGCTGAGAGGCCATCAAACAGGGCGCTGTGAGGGGTGAAGGTAAATGCAGTGGTTCCTGCCTTCGGCAGACTCCATCGGGGGACACTGATTATGTAACTTGTTGTTGTTGTTGTTGTTGTTAGGTGACGTCAAGTCGGTATCCTACTCATAGCGACTGTCAAAGGGTTTTTAATGGCTGACTGTTTCGGGATTGCCTTGGGAGTGGATTCCCACGTCCTTCTCACATTTTTGCGGTGCTAGGAATTGAATTTGGGTTCTCAGAGACTGCAGCGCAGCGCTCTACCCACTGAGCTAAATCCCAGCCCCCTATTATGTAACTACCTGTAGCTAATTACAGTGACTGCCGTACCCAGAGAGGGCAGAGGGGGGAGGGTGGGTTTGGCTGGGGGAAGAGGGAGGGAGGAGGTGTCTAACCTGAGCTTTGAGAGGTGAGTTGAAGTTTGGCAAGCAGAGACGAAGAGGAAGAGGCAAGGGCATTCCTGGTCAGAGCAAAAGTAGGCAGTGAACAAAAGTGGGGAGGCCTGAAGGTTGGGGATAGGTGACAGGTGGGGCTGTAGGCCATCGCACAGGGCTGAGGCTGCACAGGTGCAGACACCTGGATGGGTCCTGCTCAGATGGGAGGACTGGGTGCGGGGCTAGGGCATATTCCTTGTCTTACAGGTGATTGGGAGGTGTTGGAGGGAGGGGTAGATTTTAAGACAGTAGCTGGTGTCCCTGTGTTGTGATCCCACTACATCTCTGTAGGATAAGCTATTGAGGAGGTTTAAAATGCTCCAGGAGCGCCAGGCGTGGTGGCGCATGCCTGTAATCCCAGCGGCTCAGGAGGCGGAGGCAGGAGGATTGCAAGTTCGAGACCAGAGGCAGTCTGCGTGACTTAGCGAGACCCTGTCTCAAAAAGTAAAAAAAAAAAAAGGGCCGGGGGTGCAGCTCAGTGGTCCAGCACTTGCAAAACATGCAGGCAGGAGGGCCTGGGTTCAACCCCCAGTACCGCAAAAAAAAAAAAAAAAAAAAAACCTCCAGGGGAAGTACTGTGCAATGAATGGGATTGTGCCACCTCGACTTGTCTGTCGATTGGGCGATCCTCCAGTGTCTACTGGGTGATCCTCGCGGCCCCACTGCCCAGCCCCAGCTCCACCGACCTAGCTGGGGCTCACAGGGAGAGTGAGGCAGCTGCTGGATCCAGCACTTGCTGCCCAGCGCTGGTGGACACTGGCCAACAGGAAATGGAGCGGGCAGTGTCCCAGCCTGATTCACCGAGCCGTGGGTCTCCTTGCGCCTCTGCAAATGCAGTCAGGCTGCTCCTGGCCTGGAAACCAGGCTCCCGGAGCTACATGCACAGCGGAGAGAATCCAGGGCGTGCGCCTGCCGGCTGACCTCCCTGAGCTTTCCCTGGCAGTGGCCGACACGGGCAAGAAAAGAGGGTCAGCACTGGGAAGCAAAGCAGGAGGCGCTCTGTGACCCACTGCCTGGGAATGAAAATGCTCGGCAGGGCCGGTGACTCCTGCAGAGCTGGCTGGACAGCTGGGACAGAAGGAGGCACCTCCTGAGGTGGCGGGCGTTGAGGCGACTTCTGTCTGCCACTTCCACCTTCTCATGGCTCCGGGGAAGAGGACAAAAGCCTGTTCCCACAACCCGGAGTGCAAAGTCTTAGCTGTTTGGGTGGGGGTGTGTGGTCCTTATAAAGACGTCCCTTCAAGACGGGCTGATGGCCACCTCATATGAAGGACAGAGCACATTGGCAATTTACCTCCCAATGGAGAGCCATTGTCTTGTGGAGGGTCCCCGCCCACACTGTGGACCTGGGAGAAGAAGGCAGACCCAGCCATCTGTTGGCCCTATTTACAGGTCAACAAACTGAGGTCTGGAGATGGAAAGCAATGGGCCCAAGGCTATACAGGGGACTCTGGCCAAGGGGGCCATTCAGTCCTTCTAGGGTCAGCTGTGATCCTTGAGGCTGGCCAGGGCCCAGAGATGGCACCTGTCCACCCACAGATGGACCGTTCATTTGCCTGGCTGCCAACAGACACAGAGGCTGTGGCTCCCTCCTGTGCCTCCCTCCCCTTCCTAGCAGAAGGCAGGAGCAACCCCCGGCTCTCTCGGTCCTTGTTTTCTCCTTGGTTCTGAAGCTCACGTGGATGTTTGACACAAGCAGGGAAAGGAATTCGGCAGCAGGGTAGCAGAGCAGAACTCAGCGATGCCAGGACCTGGGTGTGCACGGGAAGAGATGAGTTTGCCTTCTCTGCTGGAGCGGGGAGCGTCTTGGGAAGGCCTTGACCTTGACTCTTAGAGCCCCTTGTCTGTACCTACCTCGAGGTTAGCCTGAGTCCCCTCTGGGCATCGCCAGCGGTGCCTGCCTTCCTCCTCTCAGCTGTTACTCCATTGGATCCCTGGTGCCTAGGATGGGGCTTGCTTGGCACCTGGTCATTGCTTCCCTCCTGTTAGGGCCGGATTGAGGGATACTAAGAATTCCAAGGGCTGGGATTTAGCTCAGTTGGTAGAGCGCTGCGCTGCAGTCTCTGAGGTCCCGAGTTCGATTCCCAGCACCACAAAAATGGGAGAAGGACATGGCGACCCACTCCCTAGGCAATCCCGAAACAGCCATTGAAAACCCTATGAGGGTCGCTATGAGTCGGACTTGACTCAACAGCACCTAATAACAGCAACAAGAATTCCATGCTCCATGGTCACCCCAGCTGAGTTTTTGCAAAGACCTGGCCCTGCCCACTGTTCTGCATCTTCTTAAGAGCTTCTCCGGGGTGTGCAAGCAGCCGCTGACGGGTCCACCGGCTGACTTCAAAACAGTAAAACCTTCAGCGTTTTATGGGGCCACGTCTGTACGTATGGTTGCCGCTCATCAAAAATGTCCATCACAGCACCGCAGAGCATGAAGAGACTGTTCGCGAACTTCCCCAGGTTATCACCGCCAAACTTGGTAAATGTGTGGGTGAGGGAAATAATCATGGGAGGTCCATAAATTACTACAGTTTGGGGCAGAAGCAATCTATCTGCTGACAAACCCCATAGGTTTCACCACGTTATTGACTCACATTTTAAACAAAGAGCAGAGCAAAGCTATTAAAGTGGTCCTCATGCGGTAGGGACCCGATAGAATTGTGTGCCTTAGACAGTTCGGAAAATGCGTGGGTGCCATGGCAGTACTCAAGACGATTGTGATTGAGATATTTTGAGCGTCTGACCTCAGCTCCTTTTGTTTTTCTGGGCACAATACCTCCTTGATTCTCCTGTACTTGGCTGACTGGTACCTTGTACCCAAAAAGACCACATCGGAATGGCAGGTCCTCAACAAGATTCTGCCCACTGTCACAACCACTTCAGGGGCGTGCACCGGTCCTCTGACGCTCTCCTCAGAATCAAGCTGCAGAGATTTGGACAGACCTGGATTGGAGGCCACCTCATTGTCTCGCTTGGTGTTTGGTTCTGGAACAATTTGCCTTAGCTTTTCCGAGCACTGTTTTCTCTCCTGGAAAGTGGGCATAATAATAGCAATTAATGATGGTCGTTGTTGTTGTTAGAGTGCCATCGAGTCGGTATTCGACTCATATCGACCCTCTGTACAACAGGCGAAACACTATTGTCAGTGCTCCTCTGCTATTCATAGGGTTTTCCATGGCTGATGATTTTTGGGAGTGGGTTGCCAGGTCCTTCTCCCAAGCCTATAGCACCTGGTATTCCCAGGTAATCTCCCATCCAAGTACTAACGAAGTATGAACCTACTTAGTTTCCGAGATCTGACAGGATTGGACGTCACAGTGGTACAGCTGCAGGCCAATGATAGTCATAGTGAGTGCTTACTGTGGGCTTACTGTGTGCTTTGCACAGACCATTTCCCTTGGTCTGTACAACAGCTCCGTGAAATGGTTACTTTGTTATCATTGCTATTTTATAGACCGGGAAGCTAGAGATTAGAGAGTATGTACGGCTGGGTGCAAAAACACCTCCAAAGATGGCTTCCAACTCTGGTAATTCTCCATTTTGATCAAGTAGGTGGTTCTTGCTTGGGGCCTCACATGAGGTTGCAGTCAGACTGCAGCTGGAGCTAGAACCTTCTGGAAGACATCCATGCTCACGTGTCTGGCATTTGGGCTGGGATAAGATGCACAGCTGGGAGGGGGGCTGGGAGACCAGTACACCAAGAACCCCTCTGTCATTCTGTGGATGCTCGGTGTTCCCCCAGAGTGAAGGCAGGCCACGCTTTACACGCGTGTCTCAGGGCTCCGTGGCCCGTGTGCCCAAGGAGAGAAAGCTTCGGATCTGTGTGCCTCACCTTTCAGAAGTCATGGACGTCATCTCTGGCCTGTGGTGAGGAGCCAGTCACTCAGGCCCGCCATGTTGGGGAGCATGGGCAGTTAGACTCCTTCTTTGGATGGGAGGAACATGGAGGAATTTGCAGCGTTTTTAAGCTACTGTGGCGAGGTTAGGCGACTTGCACAGGGCAGACGAGGTAACCTGAGACTTGTAAACATTTCCTCCTGTTGGTTTTCCTTCTTTTCCCTGAAAAAGGAAGCAAAGCTATGCGAGAGCCTGTGGTTGCTCCTTTGGTTTGGGGAGCCCTTGAGCCAGGTGTGGTGCAGCCCATATCTCACCCTGGTGGTCCTCATCTCCTCCTCCTTCGTCTGCAGCCATGTGTGTATTTTCTTGGGTCCTGAGTACTTTTGCCTGTACGGACACCTTCCTTCATCCATAAAAATAAAAATTTTAAAGTCCTGAAAATTAAATCTCGTGACACATGAATTGGCATAAAGAATATATTAGCACGATCTATTAAAACATTTCCTTCTACCCCAAAGTTCATTTTTTCCCTTTTGCTTTTAAGAGAAATTGAGACGTTTTCATGCGCGCTGGCCATAATGCCTGCCACGCCTAACGGAGAAGTCCAGCTTGCTCCCCCTTCCTCTTGCCCCCTCTCTGCTGGTCCCCTTTGGGAGGCCATGACCTGGCAGGCTGTGCCCTTCCCACTTCTCTGCACCCTCAGCTGACCCCCACCACTGTTCCTGCCCCCTGAGCCTCCTCTCTGTGGTCTTTCACAGGGGACACACCTGCTTTGTGAGAAAAGAGCCCATAGGCTCGTCCTCCCTACCTGGCCTCTGGCGTCTCTGAGGACAGAGCCTGGCATATCCTCTCTCCTGTTTCTCTGAAAGGTGCAGACTGTGGTGGCTGGGTGGAGAGATGGCCTGTCTCGGCGCTGCTGCCTGAGGCTTCCCATCTTGGTAAGCACAGGGGTCTACAAAAAAATCTTTCCCCCACCCCAGCCGTGATAGCCATCTGCTCAACTATCTACGAGCAGCCTCGTCCTGAGTGGCGGGTCTGTGCCCAGCCCATGGGAGGCATGTCACAAGGGCTGCCCGGCTTCTGTCCTCACAGAACTCAGAAAAGAAAAAAAAGTCAACAAATAAAAGCTTATAAGCAACGGGAGAATTTTAATAAAGAATTGGCATTTCCTGGAAAACGAAGCAAGAGGTACTGTCTGGCTGTACGAGGGAGGAATTGTTGTTAGGTGCCATCGAATCTGTATCCGACTCATAGCGACCTTATGTACAATAGGTGAAACACTATTGTCAGTGCTTCTCTGCTATTCATAGGGTTTTCAATGGTGGACTGACTTTTGGGAGTGGGTTACCAGGTCCTTCTCCCAAGCGTACAGCACCTGGTGTTCCCAGGCGGTCTCCCATCCAAGCATTAACGAAGCCTGGCCCTGCTTAAACATCAGCCATTGAACCCTATGAGGGTCGCTATGAGTCCGACATGAATCGACGGCGCCTAACAAGGGAGGAATAGTATTCAGAAAATCATCTGAGGAAAACCAGGACGTCCTCCTCTCCACCTGAGCGTCAGGTCTCACCTTCCCTCTCTGTGTGTCTCTCAACTTTGGCTTTCTCTTCCTTCTTCTTGGAACCTGTAGTCAAATAATGTGTATGTTGGTGGGTGCTATTGAGTCAGGTCCAACTCATAGGGACCCTATGTACAACAGCACGAAACCCTCCCCAACGCTGTGCCATGCCGGCACCATTGTCAGTGCTTCTCTGCTATTTATAGGGTTTTCAGTGGCAGATTGATTTTTGGGAGTGGGTTGCTGGGGCCTTCTCCCAAGCCTACAGCACCTGATGTTCCCAGGTGGTCTCCCATCTAAGTACTAACCACGCCCAACCCTGCTTTGCTTCTAAGATCTGAGGAGATTGGATGCCGCAATGGTCACCCCAAAATGGTAGCCTTAACCCTGCATCTTCATGACCTCACAACTTACTCCATCTCCCTGGGGACCTCAATTCCCAGGGGAAAACCTGGGTGGCCTGTGTTGGTGAAGTACCCCTGGTCCAAGCAGCTTTGGCTGGGCGGCAAGTCCTGTGGTGGGGAGAGCTGCTTTGGGGGGATGTTGGGGGACAGGTGCCGTGAGAAGGGAATGCAGAGGGGGGAGGCAGCAGTGGCCCCATCACTCCCCCTCTGCCTCATGGTTTAGGGTGGGTGTCCTCAGCCTGTGGATGTACACAGATGAGGAAATCTGTTTAACTAGGGAATTGGTATAAGATGGCTAAGTTTTAAGCTTTCCTGTGTTATCGCCATCATATGATAAATAATTTCGAAAAGCAGGAAGACCTTAATATTGTTGTTGTTGTTAGGTGCCGTCCAGTCAATATCCGACTCATAGTGACCCTACGTACAACAGGGGAAATAATATTGTCAGTGCTTCTCTGCTGTTCATAGGGTTCTCAATGGCTGATTGATTTTTGGGAGTGGGTTGCCGGGTCTGTCTCCCAAGCCTACAGCACCTGGTGTTCCCATCCAAGTACTAACCCGGCCCGGCCGTGCTTAGCTTCCAAGATCTGATGGGATCAGATGCCACGGGGCTATGGCTGCAGGCTACCTTAACATTAGAACTTGTTTAAAGTAATTGTATTAATTAGTTAACTAATTAAAGATAATCGAAATGCACTGTCCTGGTTTTTCTTGTCTGACCATAGCTAAGACTTCGGTCATGGCCCCGAGATTGCCCTGTGGACTCGCACTGGGGACCTGCGGCATTCGGGGACCTGGGGGGTCACTTCATGATAATGACAGGACAGTGACAGTATGAGGAGAGCTGGCTCATGTCCAGAACTGGCCAGGGCTAGGTCGCGGGGAGGTGATGTGACCTGGCCTGTGACTTAGAAGGACGGCCCTTGGGTCCCATGGAGGCTGAACTGACATTTGCAAATTAGGAATCTGAGTGGACAAATGCTTCTAAACAGAGCAATCGTTTGGCTCATGCAGAGGCTCAGATTGACTGGTTTCTAAAGACAGGGGCCAGGGTGGAAGCTGCAGCCGATATTCCATTTCCTGTGGGGCCCTTTGTGGGGACTGAGCGGAGCCCTATCCGTTAGGACCAAAGACAAGGCTAGGTGGCCGTGGGAATGACCTTGACTTTGAACACTGATTCCTCTCTTGGACAAAGCTTTTGGCTTTTAGTACAGCTTCTGAGGGCTCCATGAAGGTCCTGTGACTCATACGGTGACTTTTGTTTGTTAAGCCCTTTATGAGGCCAAATTTAGCAGCTCTGTGGGGTAGGTGGGCAGAGCTTCCTGGCCCAACATGACAAATGAGGAATCAGGCTCAGACAGCCTGGGGAATTTGCTCTGGGTCACATAGCTCCCAAGGGTTTTGGGGCGGAATGTGGACCCGAGCTATACACTGCGGACTTAACCCCTGAGGGCGTCATTTTGGCACCTGTCCCTCTTCTGTATTCGCTCAGGTGCAGGGCGGAGAGCGGGCTGGCTTTGGCCGTGTTGCTTGGCGGGTGTCCTAACCGTGCGGGTTTCTTAAGGCTGCGCTCATGGTGCCATAGACTGGGTGCCTTAAAACAACAGAAATCTGCTGCTACGGTGGTGAGGGAGCGGCACAAAACCCAAGGGTTGGCTGAGCCTGTTGTCCCTGCTGTTCAGGGGGAGGAGGCCCCTTGCCTCTGTCTCGTTCCCAGGGTGGTGGCCAGCGGTGTTTGGCGTGCCTGGGCTCAGAGCTGTATCACTGCAGTCCCTGCTTCCGCCCCCACATGATGTCGTCCTGTGAGTCTCTGGGTCCACCTCTCCCATATAAAGCACTTGTCGTTAGATTTAGGTCCCACCCGAATGCAGCATGACCTCATTTTAACTTGATGACATCTGGAAAGATGCTATTCCTAGATAAGGCCACAGAACCTGGCAGTTAGGACTTAGACATACCTTTTGGAGGAACACAGTTCAACCTGTGACAGAGAGACTGTCCAGAGCGGACCAGAAGGTTCTGCGAGCTGGCAGCACCCTTCTGCCTACAGAGTCTCTCTGTCCCCTGCTCAGGTTGCCGTGGTGAGGCCCCTCCCCCCCACGGGGGCCTTGTGTCTTCTGGGCCCCCTGCCAGGATGGACCTGGGGCTGCACTGGCAGCTTGGAGCCTTGGGGACGGGCTGTGCTGCTTTGGCATCTGTTTGGGATGCTGCCAATGCCAGGGCACAGGGAATGGGTGGCAGCTTGGGCACAGTGTGTGTCCAGGGGAGCAAGGCTGGCCTTGGCTGCATGTGTCCCCTTTCTCAGGGCTTCTGGCGGTACCTGGCACATTATTGGCCAGCATGGCATTCTAACCTCAGCATGGCCGAAGGTCCTCTGTGTTGGGGGCAGCAGCGCAGAGCTGAGACGTTGCAGCCAATCCAGTTCTTCTCCCCTCAGATGACAGGCACCTCGGGAGCAGGGCTGTCTGGCTGAGTCAGTTTCCCTGCACGCTGTTTCAGGACTGTGGGAGCCGCCATGTGCCTGCAGCCTCAGTAACCAGGTGACGGTAGCTTGGGGACTCTGGGCGACTCCCCTGGGCGAATGTCTTTGTTCTTTGAGCATTAGAACCCTGCCCTCTATAAACGCCAGCTGCCTGCTTTGGAACCCAGGAGGTGCTTGGCTGAGTGAGAATGGAAGAAGGCACCTCTGTCTGTCTGCCGAAGGGACGGGACAGGGGCCATGTGGCCCCTGTGGGAACTATACGTAGGAAAAGGTGGGGCTTTGGGCCGGGGAGGCGGCCCTGTGAAAACGTGTTGCAGTTATAGGTGAAAGCCTGAAGGGGCGCTGTGTTCTCCAGCCAGCCTGCAGGGACAGGGGCATGGGGCGGGGTGGTTTTACCAGCAGAGGACAGCAGAGACCCTCCAGAATTTTGTGAGGGATCTTTGACCAAGGAAACGGAAGGTGGGAAATGTGAAGGAGTGGGAGGCAACAGGGAACTTGGGGAAAAAGGGTCTGTCCTGTGGTTGGCTCTGGAGGCAGCCGGGCTCAGCCAGGGTTGGGGGTAGGAATTCAGGCTTTATTTATTTATTTATTTATTTTTCTGGTACTGGTGGTTGAACCCAGCGCCTGCATGCTCTGCAAGTGCTGGACCACTGAGCTGCACCCCCAGCCCATATTTTTTACTTTTTGAGACAGGGTCTCGCTAAGTTACGCAGACTACCTCTGGTCTCGAACTTGCGATCCTCCTGCCTCCGCCTCCCGAGCCGCTGGGATTACAGGCGTGCGCCACCACACCCAGCAGTGGAATTCAGGCTTTTAGGAGACCTGGAACAACCTGGCTAAAAATACTGATGTGCCTGGCCCTGTAATGAAAAATTTCCTGCAAAGTAGAACCCACAGTGGCACAGGCCAGCTGGGAGGGGTCTGTGCTCAGCTAATGACTTACAGTTATGAGGGCAGGCATGAATCTGTCCTCACTTCCTGTGTGTGGCCCTTATTCCCAAAGCTGCCTGAATCCCTCTTGAGGGCAGCAGCTGCTTCTAAAAGACCATAGGGTTCCCCGCAGGCAGCCAGCAGAGTGCCAAGGGTATAGCAGGTGCTCAGTTAACAAGAAAGGAACAGCCCCAGAACCCTAGGTGGCTTGGTCAAGTGCTGGAGTTCCCAACCCAGCTGCATATGAGAATAGTCTCGTATTTGAATAATCTGAAAAGTGCTGATATCTGCACCCTCACTTTCTATCAGGGTTCGGGCTCCCCATTGATGCTTCATCCAGGGTTAAGGTCCACCACCAGATCTGGCACTTGGGTGCACTGTATGAGCACTGGTCCTGCCTTGCAGGGCCTGTTTCCTCATGTGCAAATGGCCTGAGGCCCAGCCTTGCATAGATGAGCATTTGGGGGCTCCGGTGAGAGCCAGGAACACAGAAACACCCTGGCAGCTGTGGAGTCGGAGCCTCATGACGGTGTTGCCCAGCTTTGGTGGCCAGCTTCCTCTTGTTGAGGCAGCTCTGCTCAGGGCAGCCAGGCAGCAGGTGCTGCGCAGATCACCCGGGCTGGGGCGGCAGCCTGAACACAGATCCAGGTGTGCTGTTGAGGTCCACTGGGATGTGAAGGGTGAGAGCGCATCTTCTCAGTCCTGGTCTTGGTCTCTTCTTAGTGAAAAGTACCATTTTGTTGGCAGTTCCTCTCGCTGGGAGGAGCTGGTGCTGTTGGTGTTAACGAGCTGTCGTTGAACACAGGCTCCGCGCCGCATCTGTGCAAGGGCTTGGGGACCCCTAAATGAATTCGACAAATTAGACAGAGTCACGCCCTGTTGGAGCCCAGCGTGTTTTGTATCTTAACCCCCAGTAGCCTGATTTGTAGGGGAGAGTGCAAAAGGTCGAGACTCATCCCTGAGGAAGGGACTCTAGCCCTTGGATAAGGACAAGGTGTGTGCGGGGGGGGGGGGGGGGGGGGGGGGGGGGGGGGGGGGGGGGGGGGTGTGGGGGGCGGGGTGTGGGCCATCGTAGCCCTCAGTGAAACATCTTTTTTCCTTACTATAAACTGTTTGCAGTCGACTCCGAGAGGAAATCTGGAATCAGGCCTGTGACCTTCTGCAGGTGTTGAGCTGTGGGTCTATAGATTGTTAGGTTTTTATATAAAACAGAAAGTCCCTAGGGCTGTGCCGGAGAGAGCAAGCTTCCCCGAAGGCTGACCTGCTTCTCTGTGGACACTGAGGATCTTCAGAGACCGAGGAGCCTGCCAGCTGCAGCAGCCTGGGTGGGATCATTGGAGTATAGATGGAGTTTTGGGAAGGCTGGCAGCAGCCCTGGGGGGCCCTCGGCCACATCGGGGGTTCCTCCAGTGCAGTTCTTCCTGTGCTTGTTAGCACAGGTGTGCCAGGGAGATGCCTTGGGAGGGACCACCCACCCTGCAGCGCCTGTCAGCAGAGCACCTCCTCTCTGCTGGCCCTCAGTTGCAGCTGAGGGTACAGAGAGGGCCCAGGCAAAGACTCAGGCCAGCCAGCCAGAATCCCAAGAATGGTGACAAGTGCTCTTGGGGAGGGAAGTGCAGAGCTCACCTTAGAGGTCCCTGGGGAGGAGACCTCTGAGCTGCCATTGAAGGGGAAGAAGCAGTAACAATGAACCTGTGCAGAAGGGTAGTCGAGGCAGCAGGCACAGGGTATCTGAGCTGAGCCTGGGGCGGAGCACCAGGCAAGCCCTGGTGTGGTGTACAGGTATAGGGGAGGCCCAGAGGCCAGGGGGCCAGACACACAGATTTGCATGCAGACTCGATTTGATGGGGGACCTGTCTGGACTCCATTGTAGCTTAGTATCCAGAGTTTGTTCTGGCGAAGCAGACCTGTGTGCATGCACTTTAGCACGCGTGTGTGTGTCAGGGAGGGAGGCAGGTAGGAGGTGCAGAGCTGCAGAACAAGGCAATGAGATGGTCAAGTCATCCTGCGCCTTACGAGGTGGGACCCAACCCACTGTAACACGAGGTCCCTGGACTCAGCCCATCTAGCATCATGGCGCCCTAAGCCTCCAGCATCATGATTCCCTAAACCTCCCACTTTCCCTACGAAGTAGGATTGCAAAGGACTCCAAGGCCCTTCCAGGTGCCATTGGGATCCTGCAGCACCTCTGACCACCCCCATTCTGTCCTGGGCATAGTTTTCTGGTCCCTTCGTCACCATTAGCCCCCTGAGCCCCAGCCTTCACAGCTTCTTCCAGGTCCTCTGTCTCCATCCTTTCGGTGGAGGCACCTGCTGTTTCCTCCTCCAGAACAGCCTCCTGCCTCTGCTCCTCCTTCAGATCTTAGCTCAGCTGCCACCCCAGCTGCCACTTCTCCAGGCCCTCAGGTGCTCTCACCGCCGGCCCTGCTCCTCCATGACTCTGGGAACACACAGTCTGCCCATCACAGTGTCCGCTGCCAGGTGGCCTTCTCCTTGGCCAGTGCCTTGTAGGCTGCAACATGCCTTGTGCGCCTGTCGGATCGCTGGCACCAAGCCTGGTACTTAACCCCAGGCTGACACTTGATAAAACATTTCTGAAATGAATTATTGAATCGTTGAGAAAGCCCAAGCTCAGGGAGGTTAAGAAACATCCCCAAGGTCACCCTGCCCATGAATGGCGGAGTTGGCATTCAACCCAGACTTCAGTCTGGCTCCACACCTGTGTGGCTCTCACTAAAACACCACCCTCTCTTCCTGGGCCAGAGGCCATTTCCTAGCAGGAGGGTGCTAGAGTGAGCCAGGCAGTGTGGCAAGTCCTTAGTGTTCAGGCTCCCTGGGGAAACTGAGGCAGGAACTCAGAAAGAGAGATTGAGTTGAGCCAACAGGGTAAGGTAAAGGGGGAGGCTTCACCCCATGCCCAAAGGAGACTTGATCTGGGGCAGTGAGATTCTTTGCAGCCCCACCTCCCGGGATGGGACTTCCATGAAGGAGCGGGGTGGGGCCAGGGACAGGCCAGGAGCGGCACCATGCCGTCCTCAGCTCTAGAGCGCATTTGAGACTCGTTTCTTGGAACTAAAAGGCCTCCGTGGTGGTTGGCTTCAGCAGGAAAGGAACAGCTTGGATCCCACTTACAAGCCATTTGCAGAAGAGCGGATATTCTTACTTACTGTTTGCAGCCAATAATATGCTCCTGTGTGGATTGTTGTTGTTGTTGTTGTTAGGTGCCATCGAGTCAGTGTCTGACTCATTGCGACCCTCATAGGATTTTCAATGGCTGACTGTTTCGGGATTACCTTGGGAGTGGATTGCCAGGCCCTTCTCCATTTTTGCGGTGCTGGGAATTGAACTCGGGACCTCAGAGACTGCAGTGCAGCGCTCTACCAACTAAGCTAAATCACTGGCAATAGAGGAGTTTACAGTTTGCAACAGGACAAAGGGCAGAATCTCCCTCCAGGCCTCTCTTAGGAACTTCCTCTCCTCTTCCCCCCTCTGGTATGTTCTATGCCACTCATCAGCTCCCAGTGTAGGATGCCTTGCTGTGGGTGGCTGTCTCTAAAGTAATACCTTACAGTTCAGAACCTGACATGAGGTCACTTCTTTTTCTCTTTTCTTTTCTTTCTTTCTTTCTTTCTTTTTTTTTTTTTTTTGAGACAATGTCTCACTATGTTGCCCAGGCTGGCCTCGAACTCCTGAGCCCCAAAAGATCCTCCCACCTCAGCCTCCAGAGTAGCTCAGACTGCAGGCGCACCCACCGCTGCATTTCTTCCTGCAAACAGCTCTATCTGACCCGCCTTTTCATTTAATATTAGAATTCTTCTTTAATTAACACACGCACATTTAACAAATTGACTTGTGTGGGCAAGCAGATAAGAAAACTCTTGATAGAGACTGAACCCTTTCCAGGCACCATCCTGGGGCAGCTCCTCAGACAAACTAATTTCGTCCTCACCACAGCCCTGTCCTCGCTCTGCATGAGCCAGAAGTCCCACGTGGACAGTGGATGGCTGACCACAAGCTTCCTAATGTGGAAAAGGAAGATTTGGCTCCCACACTCGTGGCTCCGGCTGTACTCATCCTTACCTGTGTTTATTAACGTGCCTCTGTGGGTTCCTTTTTTTTAAAAAAAAAATTTACTTTGAGACAAGGTCTCACTAAGTTATTCAGGCTGCTTCTGGCCGCTAACTTGCAACCTTCCTGCCTCAGCCTCACAAGTTGCTGAGATACAGCTGTGCACCATGGAGCCTGGCTGGCCATGGATTACTTTTGTGTTTGGTTTTTTTGGTTTTTTTTTGTGGTGCTGGTGGTGCTGGGGATGGAACTGGGGGCCCCACACATGCTAGGCAAGTGCTCTACTTCTGAGCCACACCCCCAGCCCTACTTTGTTGTTGTTGTTAGGTGCCGTGGAGTCGGTATCCGACTCATAGCGACCCTCATAGGGTTTTCAATGGCTGACTGTTTTGGGATTGCCTTGGGAGTGGATTGCCAGGCCCTTCTCCCATTTTTTCGGTGCTGGGAATTGAACTCGGGGCCTCAGAGACTGCAGCGCAGCGCTCTACCAACTGAGCTAAATCCCAGCCCTAGCTCTACTTTATAATCTTCAAATGCCCGTCTTTGTCATCCCCTCCTGGTGCCTCTGTCTCCTTGTTTTGTAAGATGGATCTATCCATGCCCTATCGTTTTTCCTGCCTGGCTTCTCAGCTTCCATATCATTCACCCACTGCATTAGGCTTGACATTACATCGGGGTCCTTAACATTTCCATCCTGTCTTGTATTCTCTGCCATAAGCACTGTCCATGGCTTGACTCTAAAACTTGAAAGCAGCAGGTGACATTGGTGCTGCGATTGCTGTAACAGAAGCATCGGATGCTGGGTTAAACCACGTGCCCGGAGGATATGTCCTTCCCCAGAGACCAGTGTCAAAAGCCCTAGCTCACTCAAAGGAGAAGGGCCTAACCATTCTCTTTGCTTACATTCTACTGGGGCTTGAAATCCTGCCATATTTTAGTTTGTTTCATTCTTGGATCCTGGCTGTGTCGTGCAGGACTTGGCTTCCTTGGATTTCTCATTGCCTTTCTTGTTTGCTTCTGGTTTTGCTTGCCTTTTTCATTTGCTCTCTCTTTTCACGCTACCTGTCTTGCTGAGCCCCACCCAATAGTTTTCATCCTGGAAAACTCCCTCCTCTTGGGACTGTCCTGCTTCTGCTTCCTCTGCAAGCTGCCTGCCCACAGATCCCCTCGCACTCCCTTGCATTGCTTCCAGGTGCTGGGGGAGTGGGGGGCAGCAGCCTCCTATGGCTTCACCAACTTCCTAAGGAAAGGTACCTGGAGTGTGGACCGTCTGAGCTCATCTGTATTTTATGCTCACACTGAGGGGAGATTTCCAGGTTCGAAACAATTTCCTTCAGAATTTTGAAAACTTTAGAGCTTTCTTTGCTGCTGCTGAGAATTCTGATACTTGGGTTTTTTTGTAGATAATTTTCTATTTTTCTTTCCTGGAAGGTTTTAGGAATTCTTCTTCAATCTTGGCATTCATATATCACCTGAGAATAATCTTCCACATCGGTCTTTCTTTATTCATAGTTCTGGACACACAATGGTCCCCTTTAATCTGAAAATCTGTGTCCTTTAGCTCTGTGAGATTCTAATGTATTTGACTTTTTCAAAACTCCTATTTTTCATTCTTCATTTCCAAACTTATTTGTTCTAAAATCTTGCAGAATAGATTTATAATCTTCCTCATGCACTTTCCTCTTACTCCCTCATTTCCTTATCTTTTTGTTCTTTATTCAAGATTTTATTGACTTCATTTTCCTGTTTATTTTTTTCCCTTTTGAACACATTTTTGGCACTGATATTTTCGATTTCTGAGAGCTTCCAGTTGTTCTCTGATTACCCCTTTTCCTAGAATCTATTTTGGTTTTCTGGCTACAACTCTACTGAATACTGGAATATCGACAGGTCTTTTGTTTGTTTGCTTTAGTCTGTGAACTATTTCTGTCTCCTTGGGGGTCAGTTTTGTGTCAGTTTGATCTTTTTCTTCTTGCTCTTCAGCTCCTCCTGTGCCCACGCGTCTAGGTTTCAGAAAGGTCTAGTGCCTGTTTTGAGTTTCTTCTCTGGCCAATAAACATAGTCAGCCTCGGCATCTTTGTGATCCGCATTGACAGATTCAGCCAGCCTTGGATTGGGTACTCTGAGTTAGGCCTATGAACATGCACTAAATTTTTTTTTCTGCCCATTATTCCCTGAACAATACAGTAGAGCCATGATTTACATAGCATTTACATTATATTATGTATTATAAGTAATCTAGACGTGGCTGTCAGCTTGTCCTGCTGCGGGGGCGATGGGGGCTTGTGTGTGGCTGTGATGCTGAAAGCTATGCCACCAGTATTTCAGATACCAGCAGGGTCATCCATGGTGGACAGGTTTTTGTTTTTTGTTTTTTCCTTTTCTCCCTTTATTGGTAAATGTTGGTGGGTTATAGAGTAATGCAGTATTGGCTTTTTCCATTAGCTCAGTGGGTAGAGCACTGTGCTGCAGTCTCTGAGGTCCCGAGTTCAATTCCCAATACTGCAAAAATGGGAGAAGGGCCTGGCAATCCACTCCCAAGACAATCCCGAAACAGCCATTGAAAACCCTATGAGGGACGCTATGAGTCAGATACCAACTCGACGGCACCTAACAACAACAACAACAATGTATTACATCATTTTTGGTTATACTTTTATCAACTTACAAGATGTATGGAACCTTTTGACTAATATGTAGTAAGGCTCATATGCAAATTTGGGTTATATTGCCCTATTTTTCCCATGTGGTGGAGAGGTTTCAGCTGAGCTTCCAGACTCAGACCAAGGAGAAGGACCTGGCAGCCCACTCCCAAAACAATTAGCCATTGAAAAGCCTATGAATAGCAGAGAATCACTGTCAAATATAGTGGCAGAAAATGAGCCCCACAGTCTGGATGGCATTCAAGAAACAAATAGGGAAGGATTGTCTCCTCAAAGTAGAGTTGACCTTAATGATGTGAATGGAGTAAAGGCCCTGGGACCTCTATTTGCTGACATGGCATAACTCAAAATAAGAAACACAGTGTCTGCAACAGTGGGCTCAAACATAAAAAGAACGTGTGCATGACACAGTGTTGGGCAGTGTTTCATTCTGTTGTATGTCGGGTCGCTATGAGTCAGACTCAGCGGCACCTAACAACAGACATGATTTAGAGTATATGGGAAGATGTAGGTAGCTTATAAGCAAATACTGTACAATTTTATGTAAGCAACTTGAGTATCTGTGGATTTTGGTATGCATAGGGATCCTAGAACCCATCCTCCCTGCCCATGGATACCAAGGGACATCTGTCAACAGGCTCAGAAAGATTGGATAACTGACCGAGGTCACAGGTGTGGACGTATTGTGGGTAATGAAGCCCAGTCTCCTGGTTTCTACTCTGCTTCTCTTCTCCAAAATCCGTAGTAGATGTTTTGTGGATTTTAGGCCCAAGGTTTTTCCATCTTTGCTGACTATTTGAGGGTTGCTATTTCCTGCATGTGGGCTGGGATTTAGCTCAGTTGGTAGAGTGCTGCGCTGCAGTCTCTGAGGTCCCGAGTTCAATTCCCAGCACCGCAAAAATGGGAGAAGGGCCTGGCAATCCACTCCCAAAGCAATCCCGAAACAGTCTGCCATTGAAAACCCTATGAGGGTCGCTATGAGTCGGATACTGACTTGACGGCACCTAACAACAACAACAACAACAATTTCCTGCATGTAAGGGCTTGTAGGGAAAAGACGGCGTTCCCATGCCGTTGTCTTTGCTGGAGTTCTGACAAGCTGCTGGTCTCCAGGAGGCTGTGCAGCCCCTCCCTGCTATATTTACTTTTCTCTCACAGGTCCAACATCCTTGGCCAGAGACAAGGCCTTAGAATCCACCCCAGGTGTCCCAGGGCCGCTACTAATAACTCAGGCTTCTCTCTCGCAGAGGGGGTCCCTTCCACTCTGGGGTGCTGTGGGGCATTGCCCTGCTGCTGGACTCGCTCCGGCCATGACCGGGAACCAGCCGCCAAAGACCCGCTGGCTGGTGAGGGGGAGCCAAGCACTGGAGAAACGCATTGCCCAGAAAGGAGGCTTATGCCCATGGCTACTCCGCCAGTCCCTGGGGACAGCTCGGAGGTTTATGCCCATGGCGGCTCCTTGCTTCTTTCTTCCAGTGAAGATGCCGACTCCAAGTGCTCAGCTCAACACAGCTCTTTATTGCTTCATCTGTTCCTGTTGGCGGAATGGGACCCTGACTGCTCTGGGAGTGTCTTAGTCCATGTGGGCTGCTATAACCACAAATCCCCCCTGGGTGGCTTATGCACAGTGGAAGTGTTTTCCTCGTGGTTCTGGAGGGGGGAAGCCTAAGACCAAAGTATTACCAGATTTGGTGCCTGGCGAGGGTCCGTGTCCTGGTTCACAGACAGCACCTTCTAGCTGCGTCTTCATGGGGTGGGAGAGGGAGGGATGTCTCTTTGGTAACAGCTCTGATCCAGTTCATGAGGGCTCCACCCTCATTCCCCATCCTCCTCCTGGTATTATCACCTTGGGGGTTAGGATTCCACCATATGAATTTTTGGAGAACATAAACATGTAGCCCACATTATTTGTGTTGTTAGGTGCTGTGGGGTTGGGTCTGACTCAACGACCCTATGTAAAACAGAACCGAGCACTACTTGAGACTGTGCTGTGTGCATGATCTTTTGAGGTTTGAGCCCATTGTTGCAGCCACTATGTTTCTTCTCATTTTGAGTCATACCACATCAGCAAAAGGAGGTGGCAAGGTCTTTACTCTATTCCCGTCATTAAGGTTGACTTTACTTTGAGGAGGCAACTCTTTCTCAGTCATTTCTTGAATCCCTTCCAATCTGGGGGGGGGGCTCATTTCCTGACACTATATCTGACAGTGCTTCCCCACTATTCATAGAGTTTTCAATGGCTAATTGTTTCAGAAGTGAGCTGCTGGGTCCTTCTCCCTAGTCTGTCTTAGTCTGGAAGCTCAGCTGAAACCTGTCCACCATGGGTGACTTCCTAGTATCTGAAACACCAGTGGCATAGCTTTCAGCATCACAGCAACGTGCAAGTCCCTGCAGCATGACAAGCAGACAGACACGTGGGGGATTTAGACTATGTTGTTGTTGTTAGATGCTATTGAATTGTCTCCAACTCATAGCAACTCTTATAGGGTTTTCAATGACCGATTGTTTCAGGATTGTCTCTGGAGTGGATTGCCACATCCTTCTCCCATTTTTGGGGTGCTGGGAATTGAACTCAGGACCTCAAAAACTACAGAGCAGCACTCTACCAACTAAGCTAAGTCCCAGCCCCTTGTTATTGTTAGGTGCCATCGAGTCGTATCCAACTCATAGGGTTTTCAATGGCTAATTGTTTCAGGATTGCCTTGGGAGTGTATTGCCACATCCTTCTCCCATTTTTGTGATGTTGGGAATTGAACCTGGGACCTCAGAGACTGCAGAGCGGTGCTCTACCAACTGAGCCCAGCCCCATTTAGATCACAGCAGTGCAAAATTAAGGAGATGTAGTATAAACATTGCTGGGATTTAGCTCAGTTAGTAGAGCGCTGCACTGCAGTCTCTGAGGTCCCAAGTTCAATTCCCAGCACCACAAAAATGGGAGAAGGACCTGGCAATCCACTCCCAAGGCAATCCCGAAACAGTCAGCCATTGAAAACCCTATGAGGGTCGCTATGAGTCGGATACCGACTCGACGGCACCTAACAACAACAGTATAAACATTAACCATGCACACTTTAGCTCACTTTGCCCTCATCTTCGTCATACTACTGAGGACTTTCTCCCCGAGAAGTTTCTGACTCAAAGAGAAGAAACAGACCATTTAAACTTCTCATAGTCTTCCAGCTTGGGGAGGCGCCTCAGATCGCACGTGACCCCAGCTGAAGCCGCTGCCTGGACTTGTATTTATTCCTCTTTGTTTTTGTTGATTCAGCAACTGTATGTGAAACCTTCCTGTAAGCACAAAACTGTGCTTAAATGCAGGGGTGAGGAAAAGGCAAAAGCAATTAAGACTTGTCTCTGCCCCCATGGGCCCTGCAGCTTGGAACATGTAAAGAAATAGACGGAGGCAGACTGCCGGCCGCGCTGCCCAGAGGTGCCGTTAGCCTGCTATTTAATCACAGAGGAAGGACAACGAATCTCGCTCCAGGGAACTGAGGCAGCCTGGAGGGGCGGTGGCACTGGGGCTGGGCACAACTCATGGGCCTCCTGGCTGATGAGGGCACAGTGCCAACCACAGCCCAGGGCTGTGCTGGAGAGCTAGAGAACCTGGCAGGGCAGGTGGTGGGCTCAAGGCGGGATGCAGATAAGCCTCCATAGGGACAGCTCTTGTCACTGATGACAGGGTGGCCAGGGGCTCCAGGCAGCCTTGGAGGTACTAGTTTGGAGGGCAAGTCGGGCTGGATTTCAAACTGCTATGGGCCTGAACGAACAGTTCATAGCCAGTGGGAAAAGCAGCGTGGGCCCCTACCACCTCGCCCAAGTCCTCATTTGATGGATAGGGAGACAGAGGCCCGTGGAGGGAAAATAAGGCCCGTTTATGTAAGGTGACAGGCTGGGGTTTAGTTCAGTTGGTAGAGCACTGCTCTGCAGTCTCTGAGGTCCCGAGTTCAATTCCCAGCACCGCAAAATAGGAGAAGGATGTGGCAATCTACTCCCAAGGCATTCCCGAAACAGTCAGCCATTGAAAACCCTATGAGGGTCGCTATGAGTTGGACTTGACTCGATGGCACCTAATAACAACAACGCAGCTGTAGCCCTGTGGCATCTGATCCCATCAGATGTTGGAAGCTAAGCAGGGCCGGACCTCGTTAGTACCTGGATGGGAGACTGCCTGGGAACACCAGTAGCTGCAGGCTTGGGAGAAGGACCTGGCAAACCCCTCCCAAAATCAATCTGCCATTGAAAACCCTATGAACAGCAGAGAAGCACTGACAATAGTGTTTCCCCTGTTGTATAGAGGGTCGCTATGAGTCGGATACCGACTCGACGGCAACTAACAACAACAACAATCACAACAACATGTACGGTGAGAGAAGACTGACGGTATCTGATTAATGGGTACCTTTGGCTGCTTTTCATTTATTTATTTTTTACCTCTTTTCCTATATTTTAAGAGTACATATTCTCTGCTTCTTATTTTCCATAATCATTTATTGATTCCTTTTTTCTTTTTCTTTTTTTTTTTTTTTGTTGTGGTACTGGGGGTTGAACCCAGGGCCTCACACTTGCATGCTTTGCAAGTGCTGGACCACTGAGCTTCACCCCCAGCCCATTTTTTACTTTCTCTCTTTTTTTTTTTTTTTGAGACAGGGTCTCGCTTAAGTTACTCAGACTGCCTCTGGCCTCAAACTTGCGATCCTCCTGCCTCCGCCTCCCGAGCCACTGGGACTAAGGTGTGCACCACCGTGCTGGCTCCCTCTTTCATTTTCTAATCTAATGTTTGGAATGGGTGGGACACCATCCTAGAAGCAGCCTCCGGAGGTGTATGTTTAGCCCAAGCAGAAGCAACTTCATTGTTTGGCTCCATGATCACCGGAGCTAACAGGAGAACATGTTAGCACCCTTCCTGGGGAAGAGGTGGTTCATGCAGCCCCTGAGGAGCTCCCGCAGAAATCTGGACAACCACGGGGTGAGATTATTAGGGAAAGAGAGGTGGGTTTACTGGGTGATCATGTTGGAAAGCCATCATGTTTATTCCTTTTCTGAGAGTCGGGGCCCAGGGCATTCAGATCTCCTGGGGCAGCCACCTGTCAGGGTCTCCTGAGCACCAGGCCTCAGATAGATGCTCATGCCCAAGACGTCAAGGGAGAAGGTCAGGAAATGGAGATTATGCAAATGTGGAGTGGAGGAGTTAATCCAATGGACTTGGAGTCATGACCACCAGAGGGTTAAGGACCCTGGCTCCTAGCATTGCCATCCCGGACAAATCACCCCCAGGGAGCCACAACTTCCTCTTCTGCAAACTTGGTACTCATTACTTATTCATTCATTCAAAACCTCCTTGTTGAGGTTCCCCAGTATGCTTGTTAGAAGTGCAGCCAGAGTGTTCCTTGGAAGCAAGATGGCTAGATTGAATCTTACGTATTTTGGATATGTAGTCAGGAGGGACCAGGCCCTAGAGAAGGACATCATGTTTGGGACAGTGGCAGGTCAATGAAAAAAAGGAGGATCCTCAACTAGATGGACTGACACAGTGGCTGCAACAAGGGGCCTAAACATAAAAAAGATCGTGTGTCTGGCACAGAGTCGGAGAGCGTTTCATTCTGTTATGCATAGGGTCACTATGGGTCAGACCTGACTTGATAGCATCGAACAACAACAACGTCCTTGACATCAGTTTTGGCGCTGAGGCTGCAGTGAAGGGTGAGATTGCCGACATGTCACTTATCTTCAATGTAGGGAAGATAAATGAAAATGTAACTTGCTGTGAAGAAATGATCAGTACTTTGAAGAAAATAAAGTAGGGACTCACATGGAGAGTGAGAGGAAGGGAGGTGCTCAATAGGAAGACATGGCCAATGAGATGGAATCTGAATGCTATGGTGGAGCAAGCCAGCATGCAAGTTTGGGCAAAGTGTGTTTTAGTGGAGGATGCAGCAAGTGCAAAGGTCCTGGGCTAGGATGTCCAGAAAAGATCAAGGGTGCCAATATAGTTGATGTGGGGTTGATCAAGAGGGAGAGAGTGGAGGGAATTCAGACAGGTGGGCAGGATGGCATCATGTGCATTTTTCCAGTGATGGTAGCTTATGGGAAAGTTCTCCCCCCACCCTCAATTAGTTCTGGACAAGTATTGGACCAAAATTGTAAGCCTGACCTTTCTCTGAAAGTCGGTAGCAGTTTCTTCAAAAAGTTATCATTCAGAGCTTCAAAAGGTGTGATTTCCAGCCTGGATACAAAAACTATTGCAGGGATCCATATGGGAAGATGAGATTGTTGTACCTCTGGAGATGGTAAAACCCACCCAGCTGTCTGGCCGTGTTGAAAAAAATCACATTAAAACGCAAATGCTCCCGAGTAAGTGACATGTTGGTGCAGCCTGCCAAAGAGAAATAGTCATGAAATGCAGGCTGTTGATCCACAGCTAGCACATCCCAGTCTTTTGCTTAGCAGCTCTGAGCGCTAGGAAATCTCAGTCCTGGGAGCTGCTCTGTGCTGTGCCGTTTGCAAACCCTGGATCTCCCCAGAGCCTTTGGAAATGGGGATGCGCAAGTGCTGGGCAATCATGAGATGGGCTGGGGAGCGGCTTCTTAATAGGACTGTCTGGTCATATCCCTTTCATACTGTGTTGGGGCCTCTTGGCATGGACCTGGTGGCTGAAGAACAGATTATGGTGCCTCTATTTTGCCAAAGCCTGTAGCCATAGCCCTGTGGCATCCGATCCCGTCAGATCTTGGAAGCTAAGCAGGGTCGGGCCTGGTTAGTACCTGGATGGGAGACCGCCTGGGAACACCAGAAGCTGTAGGCTTGGGAGAAGGACCTGGCAACCCCCTCCCAAAAATCAATCGGCCATTGAAAACCCTACGAATAGCAGAGAAGCACTGACAATAGTATTTCCCCTGTTGTACAGAGGGTTGCTATGAGTTGGATACTGACTTGACTGCACCTAACAACAACAACAACGTTTTACCAAAGGGCTGGGATTTAGCTCAGTTGGTAGAGCACTGCACTGCAGTCTCTGAGGTCCCAAGTTCAATTCCCAGCACCACAAAAATGGGAGAAGGACCTGGCAATCCACTCCCAAGGCAATCCCGAAACAGCCATTGAAAACCCTATGAGGGTGGCTATGAGTCGGATACCGACTTGATGGCAGCTAACAACAACAACAACATTTTGCCAAAAGTAAGGGGTCTAGATGCCTTTGCTCTAGCTCCAGCTTCTGTTTCTGATCTGAACAGAGATACCAAGATGAATTGCCTTAAAAAGCATTTTCCACCGGAAGTGGTGGCGCACACTTGTAATCCCAGCAACTTAGGAGACAGGGGCAGGAGAATCGCAAGTTCAAGGCCAGAGGCAGCCTATGTAATTTAGCGAGACCCTGTCTCAAAATACAAAGTGAAAAATGAGCTGAGAGTATGGCTTAGTGATTGATTGCTTGCAAAAAGCATGTGTGATACCCCAGGTTCAAATCCCAGTACCAGGAAAAAAAAAAAAGGAAAGGAAAAAGCATTTTCCTTTCCCTTGTGAGATTTTGGGGTGGGGAAGAACATACATTTTTCTCAAGTACCGGTTATTTGCAACTTTGAATCATCAAGCGTGGCACGAAAGAGAGAGGAAGAAAGGTGTCGCAGACCCTGTGGCTGTGTCCCAGTCTAATCCAGGCAGCGGTTATGGGGGAGTGGTGCTCTACAGTGGGGGCCTTCGGAGTGGGGGCTTGGCCCCAGCCTGCTTGGTCTGGACCCGGCTCTCCCACGCCCCGCCAGCTGTGGGACCAGCTGTGAGGGCTCCCAGGGCGATGCCGCTCCTCCCTGGCTCGCTTCCCACATTTCTAACCTACCATGCGGGCACCGACCCCTCCTCAATCGCAAGGATTGAAATTGTCCGAGAATACGACATGGGTAGACTATTGAGAATATGATGTGTGTAGGCTGTCGAGAATATGACGTGCATAGACTATCTCAGCAACATAGGGGTTTTGGGGAGGGTGGTGTGTCCAAGGTCACTCAGCTAGCAGGAGGTGGGATGGCAACGTCAGCGTAGCCAGGCAGGATTGTCCTCATTACGGAACACCAAGGTGAATGCCCAGAGACTCTGTAAGGTCGAGTCTGCAAGAATGCAAAAGAAAGGCAGGAAAGTTCCAGAATGAGCCCTCTCTTCTGGCCACCCCTGCGGTGCATGCACCTGCACATATGGTGGTCAACTTTGGACCCCATTCATAAATGCAGCAAGCTAGACCTCCGGTCCGGCTCACAGTTCGTATTCAATTCCTCCGCGAAGGATTCTCCCCACTTCACAGATGAGAAAACTGATGTTCATTATCTTCGCTGCCCCCCAAGAAAGTTCCTTCTGCCTCTTTATCAGATGTCACTGGAAACTCTTGTTGCTGCTGGAAGAGGAAAATCCTCTTCCCTTTAGCATGGCAAACAGAAGCCAGGGTCCCTGCCATCAACTGCTGCAGAGTGGGCCATATTGAAGAGTAGGAGCTTGAAGGAAGCTCATCAGTACCTCTCTTGGCCCTGCGGGTTGGCTGGCCCCAGCTGCTCCGTTCTCTCCTAGGTCTCTGTGTACTAGAGTCAGATGGCGCCGAGGCTGGAGCTGCCGGGGGCTCCTTCACCACATGTCAGACTCCTGGGCTCAGCTGGCTGCAGAGCCAGGGCTGGGGGGGCCGCCTCTCCCCTATTCCTCCCCAGGTGGCTGGCTGGGGTGCCCTCCGAGCAGGCCAGCTCAGGGAGCTGCAGTTTGTAGACAGCAGCCAGCTGCCCCTGGGAGTGGAGTTTTCTGAGACACAGGAGGCAGAAGCTGTCTGTCTGCAAGGAGGTCAGGGAGGCAGAAAGTGGCCCAGGCTGGCATCCACTGTATGGCCAAGGGAAGGGGCACGGACCCTGCCTGTGTGTGTGTGTGTGTGTGGTACTGGGGGTTGAACCCAGGGCCTCGCGCCTGCATGCTCTGCAAGTGCTGGACCACTGAGCTGCACCCCCAGCCCACTTTTTTACTTTTTGACACAGGGTCTCACTAAGTTACGCAGACTGCCTGTGATCTCGAACTTGCGGTCCTCCTGCCTCCGCCTCCCGAGCCGCTGGGATTACAGGCGTGCACCACCATGCCCGGCTGGACCCTGCCTCTTGATGGGAGGGAAGGACAAAGGTCTCCAGTGAGGGCCATTTGGGAATTGGTGTGTGGCGGTGGCACCGCTCCTCAGCTCCTTGGGGCCAAGCTAAAACCCGGATCCCTGGTGCTTCCCCTTGCTTCCTACTGGTCGTGGGGTCGGGGGTGGAGCCTACTGGATGGCTAGTGGGGTCCGTGGCCCAGGGGAGTGGCAGGCAGGCAGAAGTGACCTTCTGCTGGAGGAGGACAGTCCCCCAGGCCCGGGTCTCGTTTCCCCCGCTTGGTTCCACAGCCTGGCCTCATAGCTACCTGCTGACTTGCGCCCCTCGGGGAAGTGTAGGCTCATATAATTAATTTTTCCCACAACTAAAACAATGTACTCCCTTTGAGCAAGGGAAACACTGATTAATTTGCTCTTGATTGTGAGTGCAGGGAGCTGTTTTTATTCTTTACATCAGTGTTTAAACTTTTGTTACTCAACATACAGTAAACCAACCCTTCTTTTTCTTTTCTTTTCTTTCTTTCTTTCTTTCTTTTTTTTTTTTTTTTTTGGTAGTACTGAGGGTTGAACCCAGGGCCTTGCGACTGCATGCTCTGCAAGTGCTGGACCACTGAGCTGCACCCCCAGCCCATTTTTTCTTTCTACTTTTGGAGACAGGGTCTCACTAAATGACGCAGATTTCCTCTGGTCTCGAACTTGCGATCCTCCCGCCTCCACCTCCCAAGCCCCTGGGATTACAGGTGTGCGTCACCATGCCCGGCAAACCAACCCTTCTTGTCATCAGATGTCAAGATGAGAAAGAAGATAAGCAAGCCCAGCAAGGGTCCCTGGGCCTCACCATCTGGACCAGCTTGCTGGAACACATGGGCTCGCTGAGCCCCGGGACGCTTGTTGGGGCTTCTCTCCCCCAGGGGTGAGCGAGGCAGGAAGGTGGGGCCCCTCTGCAAACTCCTGGTGTCCTGCTTTCCGTGTGACATCTGCAGGATGGATAGACGGCAAGTGAAGGAAGATGCCGGAGGTGGCTGGGGCAGGAGGGGCCGTCTCTTTGGCTTCTCCTTGGCGTTAAGGTCTCCCTGGATCTCCCCACACAAGTGCATGCACTCATGCACACACAACCAAGCCGCCTGCTCTCCCTGCTGACTGCTGCCTGATGATGCTCAAAGAGGACACACACATTTGTCGTGGTCCTCTTTGACTCTATGGTGGTAGCCAGATGTGGGTAGAGGGGCAGAGCTGGACTGTTCCCATCACCCATTTCAGCGGATCCCATTCTTTCCCTCCTGTAGCCTGGCCGTGGGTCCCCCCAGCCTCCCTTGGGTTCCATTGTTCCATCCACCCACCCACCCCCCTGACCATCCACCCATTAACTCATTCACTGTCGAGAGCACCATGGCTGCTCCATACCAGACTCAGAGGGTGGAGGTCACGCAGATGAACCAGAACCGGGCGCTCGTCCCTTCTAAAGAGCTCACAGGTTAGTGGGGAAGGCTTCAGAGGGATGGTTGCAGACTAGGCAGGAGGTGCCCGGAGTCAGTCTGAAGAAGTGGTCCCTGGGGATGCTGGGAGCCTGAGCCTCTGAGAATGAGCTGTAGCTGTGCAAACCAGGAGTCGTGTGCAAATGGAGGGGTACAGGAGAGGAACGTGGCATCTGGGGCATTTAAGGACAGGAGATGGCAACTTCAGGGAGGAGCGTCGGCTACTGGCCTCAAATCTTGACTCGGTTTGTGAGGAGTTCCGTGTTACAGTCACAGCTGTATTCCTGGTTCCTACAAACAGTGCCTGCCATGTTGTAAGTGTTCAGTAATGATTATGAGTGTGGATTCCTTATTTCTAAGGTGGGAATAACACTTATTTTTGTCTGTGCTCCTGCTGCTGTATCCTGATACTCCACCATAGGACCTGGTAGATAATAGATGCTAAATAAATATTAATGGAGTGGATGGAGGATCGTGTGGTGCTTGGCCCCGGCCCTGTGCTTACTAATTAGTGGCTACAATTGTTATCGTCATGTGTAACTGGAGAGTAGTTAGTGGCCACATCATGAGAGGTACCAAGTGCAAAGCGAGGTCCAACAGCATTTTGGCAATTAGAGACAGCGCTCTAATTAATACGCATAATTGTGAAGCTTTGCCAAGCAGAATAAATGCTTTACAAATGTTTTCTCCCTTCAGTGGCTCCTTGGAGCTCCTAGGAGTGGATTCCAGTCCCCAGGAATGACCCAGTTGCCATCTCTCCTGAGCAGCCCTATAGTCAAGCCATTCTGTGGCCCCTTGAGCTTGGCACAGACCCACGTGGAGAAGTCTGTCCTTTGGGAGGCTCCTGTTCCAGGCAGCCCCGGATGCAGGCTGTGCCTGAGCACCTGGAGTCTGCCACTTGGACCGAAGCACCTGGCCCATCTCCTGAAGCCAGAGAGGCAGCCAGTAAGCTCGCCTTGGGTCATGTGGGCAGAGCTGGATGGTCCCTCCTCTTGTTGTTGTTGTTAGGTGCCGTCGAGTTGGTGTCCGACTCATAGCGACCCTCATAGGGTTTTCAATGGCTGTTTCGGGATTGCCTTGGGAGTGGATTGCCAGGTCCTTCTCCCATTTTTGCGGTGCTGGGAATTGAACTCGGGACCTCAGAGACTGCAGCGCAGCGTTCTACCAACTGAGCTAAATCCCAGCCCGGCCCCCACCTCTAGCCCCATCCAAATGGTTCATCCTGGAGAGCAGGCTGGCGACTTTCACTGATAGCGGTTTGATTTTAGGAGCTAATCGAGTTTTAAAATTTTGTTATGAAGTCTCACGCATACAAAGAGTATACGTGGTAAACATTGCAATTGAGAAAACAAACAGGAAGTGAACATCCTTGTGTCTACTGAGTAAATTCCAAAATTGATTTACGGGGCTTACAGGGGCCTCGGTTCTGATCCGTGCTTCTCCTTCCAGCCCAGCTCAGACCCCAACCATGCTGTCCCAAGGCCCAGACTTGTTTCAACCCCTGCACATGCCTTTTCCATTGCACCTGCCTATCTCTCACCAAGGTGCCCTTCTCCTCTGCCACTGGCTGGGCTGGTCCTAATCACCTTTTCCATTTCAGCTCGACTTCCCATCCTCCAGGGACAATTCCCTGTGTGGCCTCCCGGGCAGTCAGACCCTCCATTCGGGTTCCCATAGTGCACTGGCTCACCTGACCATCACCATCTCTTTGTGTTTTGCTCTCCGTGGGCCAGGAGCTCCTTGAGGCTCTGGCTTCTCCTTGCACACACCCATTGCTTAGTGCAGGGCTTAGCTCATTGTCACGCTCAGAGAACATTCCTTGGAAGCCCAGCCTCGGCTTACCAAGGAGCTGCTATGTTTTCGGTGACCACTGAGGTCTCTTTTTGGGGGAATCATTGATGCTTCTTCAACACTCCAGCATCATCCACTAGATTTGTCAGCTGTCTACTCTAAATTTCCGACAGATGCTTTCCCAATGTACCTTCCTCCCCCCAAAATAGGAAAATGTTTTCAAGAGGGAGAAATGCTTGGAGTTGTAACTGAGGCTGAGCGATGACAGAGGAGGCAATTGACAGAATATGGATGACACGGCCCCTCCCCTTCTTTTCTTGAACATGTAGTGTCTTTAGCACAGCAGGGAGCAAAGATTTAGTTCTAAGATGAGACGGGCATTATTTCGAAAAGGAGTTTCTACTAGAATCAGAGGGCGCGGAAGCCAACTCCCATTCAGCAGGAACTGCTCAGCTGTGTTGTAGAAAAAGCGTCAGAACCTTTAGCAGTTGTTTTCATGCACAGTTGCCACCCCAACCTGACTCTCCAGCAGAGATCAGTTGACAGAAAGATCTCTCCTTGCACTCTGCCATTGAATACCTTGGTTCTGTCACTTGGGTGGTAAGGTTCTTCCAGGACTGTAGGAAAACAGACACACTCAGAATCTTCATGGTTTTATTTACTTATAGATTGCTTAGGGGCTGGGATTTAACTCAGTGGGTAGAGCACTGCACTGCAGTCTCTGAGGTCCTGAGTTCAATTCCCAGCACCGCAAAACTGAGAGAAGGACCTGGCAATCCACTCCCAAGGCAATCCCGAAACAGTCAGCCATTGAAAACCCTATGAGGGTCGCTATGAGTTGGATACTGACTTGACGGCACCTAACAACAACAACAACAACAACAACATATATTGCTTGCTTTGGATGTGAGAAAAGTTAAATAACATAACCATGTTGCAGAAAATTGCTGAATTTTCCCCCAGGTATTTTTTTCTTATCGAAGTAAAGTTTAAAAGAAATATTAATTGCGATCGTAAGTGGACCTGAATTTTAATATCCTGTGTTTTTCCCCCTTACCACAGCATAGGCAAATTCCTTTTTGCCGCAGCAGGCTTTGTCACGATCATTTCTAACTGCTGCATAATGTCTCTGTGAGTCGTAATCCCATGATGTTTTTCAATCCCCACTTTACTATGGATCATTGAGTGGCTTGGTGGGGGATACTGGCTGATTCTTAGTAAGGAGGTCTGAGACATTGGCCTACAGAAGTAATAAAAAGGAGAGTCGGGTGCGGTGGCACACACCTGTAATCTCTGTGGCTTGGGAGGCGGAGGCAGGAGGAGCGCAAGTTTGAGACCAGAGGCAGGCAGTCTGCATAACTTAGCGAGACCCTGTCTCAAACAAACAAACAAAAAAAAGGGCTGAGGGTGAAGCTCAGTGGTCCAGCACATGCAGAGCGTGCAAGTGGGAGACCCTGGGTTTAACCCCCAGTACAGCAAAAATAATAATAATAATAATAATAATAATAATAATAATAATAAAAAAAAGGGAACTCCACTATCGAATAGAAAGGACAGGGAGAGACCAGTAGGGGCTCCTGAGACTGGATGTGGTTCAGCCACATCCTCTCCTGTAGTCCGTAGCATAGTAGGCCTGGCAGCCCTAGCCAGACTTCATGGCGCCCTTGGAGAAAAGATGGGGAGATGCGGGCAGTAGCGGAAGGCAGACCATCTACAGAATGCTAGTATGGGAGGCGTGCCAATTTGTCAGTCCATGATAACCTAGAGACCTAGCCACAAACCAGAAAGCCTATCAGTTAGACAACACAGGGAGGGTGTAGGAGTCCATTTGTGGACTGGGAGAAGCTGGAGGACAGTGGCTATGGAAGGAGACAGCGTCATGGATGTAGATATTCTCCACGGGGGGGGGGGGGGGGGGGGGGACAGCAGGCAGAAATCTGCCCTCAGCAAGGTAATGCAAATGTGCAGTCCTGTTCTAGGGTTCAAAACACCCACCTCAGGCCAGCCATGGTGGCACGTGCTTTAATCCCAGCACTCAGGAGGCTGAGGCAGGAGGGTCATGAGTTTGAGACCAGCCTGGGCTCCACAGTAAGACCCTGTCTCCAAAAACCAACAAATGTCAACAGAAAAACCTCCCTCCCTCCCACCAATAGGAAGGGAGCAATGTGGCTTTGCGCATCATGAATCATGGCAGGGGCAGGGTGCCTTTGTAGCCATGTGGTTCTCAGCAGCATTAATGGATGTGCCGCAGCCACTAGGAGGGCAGGGAGGGGTAACATGTGCTGGAGGAAGATTTTCCTCAGGAGCCTCTGTGTTTCAGCACAGGGCTTCCCAAGAGAGGGACCGTGGATGAGGAAGGGCACTCGGGACAAGCAGGGAGGAGGGCAGTGTAGCTGGAGAGAAGGGGGGTCAGAATGAGCCTCCACCATCACCATCACCATCACCGTCATTTAGCCACAGTAGCTGCCATTCATTCAGCTAGGCATTGTGTGGCCATTGGCTCTAATCCTACAAGCCCAGTATCACCCTCACCTACAGATGGGGAAACTGAGGCTTAGAGGGGTGAAGTCTGCCCACATCACAGGCTGCCTCAGGTCTTGAACTTGCTATCCTCCTGCCTCCACCGCCTGAGTCACTGGGATTACAGGTGTGCACCACCACAACTACCTGCAGCCATAGCCCCATGGTATCCAATCCCATCAGATCTCGGAAGCTAAGCAGGGTCCAGCCTGGGTAGTACTTGGATGGGAGACCTCCTGGGAACACCAGGTGCCGCAGGCTTGGGAGAAGCCCAAGTTATCACTTCCTCAGCTTTAATTTTTCTACAGCGGCGATGTTGCCTTGCATAGGATGACGGGGATTTGTTTTGTTTCGTTCCTAGTTTTAGGAGTCATCCCGGCGGGCGCAAGATATAGTGGGGAGATTTTATTTTAAAGCAAGGACGAACTTTCCTGGCTGAGCTATCAGCAGGTGGAATAAGCTGCCTTGAGAGGTGGGGAGTTCCCAGATGAGGGACATATTCCAAAGGCTGCGTTAGCACTTCATGGAGTTCTCGGGGATTTCAAACAGCAAATGAGCAATCAAACAAAATACACTTGAACCTCCATTCTGTGGGAGTGAGAGTGCTTCGGCTGCCTGGTACAGGGATTGATGACAAACAGGTTCCAACGACCTCAAGCAAAAACAGTTTTTACAGGGATATGGAGTCGTTCATGGGATAGAGGAAATGGTGAACGAAGCTTTAAAAGGGGTGGCCGAGGACGTTACATCCGGGCACCATGGCTAGGACGAAAGCAGTGTGTGCATCTGCTCCACCTTTTATCCCCTCCCTCAGTCGGATCTCTGGCTGGGATTTAGCTCAGTTTGCAGAGCGCCGCTCTGCAGTCTCTGAGGTCCTGAGTTCGATTCCCAGCACCACAAAAACGGGAGAAGGACGTGGCAACCCACTCCCAAGGCAATCCCGAAACAATCAGCCATTGAAAACCCTATGAGGGTCGCTATGAGTCAGAGACTGACTCGACAGCACCTAACAACAACAAGAACAACAGTCAGATCTCAGCACAGAGAGTGGGAGGAGCTTAGCCGGATCTGGGCCCAGCCCCTTGGCTCCGTGACTGACAGCATCCACTGGGAAAGGTCATTTTCCAGAGGAAAGGCAGGACCCTGATACCTGGAGGAGGGCTTGGGTGCCCGGTGTAGGCTGCAGAGCAGTGGCCTGGGTGCCCTCTGGCCTGACCCACTATGACTCCAGGAGTCCCGTGGAGCCCTGACTTGCCTCAGCCCTGCCAGCTACTCTACAGCCTCTGCACCCAGGCCACGCCCACCCTGTCCTCACGCCGCAGTGGATTTCCCCAGACACGCAGCCTATTCAGGCAAACAACGAAACACTCTTGAGTGTGTTTATCAAGAGCAGCCCAATGTAGGGCCACTTTCTGGAGTCCATGCTTGGAAGTGAGAGACCCATCACCTTGGTACGTAGGGGTGCTGGTGAAGGGCTCTCTGTCTTTACAGAAGAGTGCCCCTCTTTCTGTTACAATGAGGGTCTTCTTTGGGCAGCTAGCATAATGCTAACTATGCCTATTCTTCAGAACCTCGTTGTTTCTAAAGTTGTTTTTGTTTGTTAGGTATTTATTTTTCTTATTGGTAGATTTATTTTGGCACTGTGGCATCCAATCCCGTCAGATCTTGGAAGCTAAGCAGGGCTGGGCCTGGTTAGTACTTGGATGGGAGACCGCCTGGGAACACCAGGTGCTGTAGGCTTGGGAGAAGGACCCAGCAACACACTCCCAAAAATCAGTCTGCCGTTGAAAACCCTATGAACAGCAAAAAAGCACTGACAATAGTGTTTCACATGTTGTACAGCAAAAAAGCACTGACGATAGTGTTTCGCATGTTGTACGTAGGGTCGCTATGAGTTGGATACTGACTCGATGGCACCTAACAACAGCAACAAGTAGATTGATTATCAACTGATTATGCAGTTATAATCATTATTAATCCATTCATGGATGTATTAACTATTGAGTAGCTAAGACCAGCATCCTTAGAAAAATGTAAGGTACAAAACCCAGGAGTGGTGGTGGTGGTGGTGGTTGTTAGGTGCTGTCGAGTCGATATCTGACTCATAGTGGCCTATGTACAACAGGTGAAACACTATTGCTTGTGCTTCTCTGCTGTTCATAGGGTTTTCAATGGAGGTTTGATTTTTGGGAGTGGGTTGTTGGGCCCGTCTCCCAAGCCTACAGCACCTGGTATTCCCAGGTGGTCTCTCATCCAAGTACTAACCTGGCTCGACCCTGCTTAACTTCTGAGATTTGACGGGATCAGATGCCACAGGGCTACGACTGCAGGCAGTTGTGGTGGTGCACACCTGTAATCCCAATGACTCAGGCAGTGGAGGCAGGAGGATCGCAAGTTCAAGGCCTGAGGCAGCCTGTGTAACCTAAGGAGACCCTGTCTCAAGATAAACAATTTTAAAAGGGGCTGGGGGTGTGGCTCAGTGGTAGGGTGCTTGCACAGTGTGCGAAAGGCCCTGGGTTCAACTCCTCAGTACTGCAAAGAAAGAATAAAACAAGAAAAAAGAAAAAAGGAAATAAAAAGGGAAGAGAAAACACAAGGTACAAAGGACAAGCACCCCGTTTCCAGTGCCAGCTTAAGAAATATCGCCAGTGCCTTGGAACATCCCAGGCACACCCCCCAACCCCGCAGCCTTGGCAGGAAACACTATCCTAGCTTTTGGATTTATTGTTCATATTATTCTCTGAAGTTTTATGACTTTCTTCCTCCGAACAACACATTGTTGGGTTTTCCACACAAACGGAAATGCTTTTCCACTCAGTATGATGAGCCGGACTCAACTCGACGGCACCTAACAACAACAACAACAACACGATGTGTGTGATTCATCCATGAGCTCAGCATTTCACGCCTTCTCCCCGCCGTGTGTTATTCTAGCGTAAGAGTGTACGACGGGAGATCCAGAGCGTCGATGGCCGTCCACATGGTGCCCAGCATTTCACTGAGGTGGACATCGCTTCCCACGATTCCACGTTCTTGCCCGCATCCCCTGGTGCCCGCGAGCAGGCGTGTGCAGTGTGTACCGAGGCGGAGGCTGCTCAGGGTGTCCTTGTGCTCACCTCTACAGCACAGTGCCACCCAGTTTCCCGAGTGACAGCACCACTCGGTCTTCCTGCCGCGGGTGTCTGAAAGTCCTGGTGGCGTGGCAGCCTTTGTCAGCTTTTGGTGATGTGTTGGGTGTTTGAGATTTTGCTAATCTGATGATTGTCCGATGGTAGCTTGTGTTTTAATTCCCATTTCTCTGAGGACTGAGGTTTAATTCTTTCATGGCTATTGACTCCAGGAAGGGCCTGGACATGTGAATGTTTATCATTGTCTTGCTGATTTGATACTAACATGATATGTATATATAATATATATATATATATATATATATATATATATATATATATATAAAATATATATATAATACATTATATCTCTCTGTATATCATAGATATCTATATATAGCATTCATTTGTTGTTGTTGTTAGGTGCCATCGAGTCGGTATCCAATTCATAGCAACCCTACGTACAACAGGCAAAACACTTTGTCAGTGCTTCTCTACTGTTCATGGTGGATTGATTTTTGGGAGCGGGTTGCTGGGTCCTTCTCTCAAGCCTACAGCACCTGGTGTTCCCAGGAGGTCTCCCATCCAAGTACTAAACAGGCCCTACCCTGCCCAGCTTCCAAGATCTGACAGAATTGGATGCCACAGTGCTACAGCTGCAGGCAGCATTCATATAGCTTATATTAATATATGCTATATATGTCCCAGTATGTGGTTTAACACTTCACTTTTTACTATATTGTTTGATAAACAGGGAAATGAAGCTTAATGTCACTGAATATATTAATAGATTCCCTTGTAATTTGAGCTTTTAGCTAGATGGTATGGGGGACACCTGGTGGATTCCAGCAACTCAGAAGGCTGAGGCAGTAGGATCGCAAGTTCAAGGCCAGAGGCAGCCTGTACAATTTAGAGAGATCTTGTCTCAAAATAGAAAATAAAAGTAACAACAGGGGCTGAGAGTGCGGCTCAGTAGTAGAACACTTGCCTAGCATATGTGAGGCCCAGGGTTCAAACTCTCAGTACTGGAAAGGGAAAAGAAAAGACTATGTATATATATGGGCTGGGATTTAGCTCAGTGGGTGGAGTGCTGCGCTGCAGTCTCTGAGGTCCCGAGTTCAATTCCCAGCACCGCAAAAATGGGAGAAGGGCCTGGCAATCCACTCCCAACGCAATCCTGAAGCACTCATCCATTGAAAACCCTATGAGGCTCTCTATGAGTTGGCGGATACCGACTCGACAGCACCTAACAACAACAACAACGTGTGTGTGTGTGTGTGTGTGTGTGTGTGTGTGTGTGTAATTTGAGCTTTAGGGATAGAATCCTTTAGAGAAGGATTAGGATATCCCCCAAGGTCATAAGTATATTCACTTTTTTGTGTTATAAAAGTTGTTAAGTTTCTTCTTTCTGCTGTTGTCTACAATCTGTCTGAAGTTGATGAGATACTGATCTGAATTCTTTTTTATGTGCTTTTCCTTTCAATAGTGGAGTGTTGAAACCAGGGCCTTATGCACACTAAGCAAGTGCTCTACCACTGAGCTACGCCCTCAGCCCATCGATTTTATTTATTTTAGTTCATTTCTTTCTTTCTTTAGAGACAGGGTCCTACTAAGTTGTGCAGGCTGCCTCTGGCCTCTGTATGTGCCAAGACATGCAGCTTTTGATTTCATTTACTTCTTGGTGGGGCTGCTCAATTATTCCAGGACTGTTTATTGAAGACCCCCTGGCCCTGTTGCTGGACAGCGTCCATGTATGCGTAGCTCTCCTTCTGTTTCTTTGACCTATTTGTCTAGGTCTTGTATAATAATTCTTGCTGTCTCTTATCTCATTCTTTAGTAAATGTTTTGGTGGTTGTTATCCCTTTGCGCTTGGATATACATTTTAGAATCTATTTGTCAAATATCACCAAATTTTGAAATTTTGACTCAAGCTACAGTGACTCTATAAATCATTTTAGAAAGAACTGAGGTTTTCCGAATATTGAATCTTACATCCCATGAAGATGGTAAGGATCGTCCTATTTATATTGTTGTTGTTAGCTGCCATTAGATCAGGTCTGACTCATAGCGACCCTGTGTACAATGGAATGAAACACTGCTTGGCACTGTCCCATGCCCAGCACTATTGTCAGTGCTTCTCTGCTATTCATAGGGTTTTCAATGGCTGCTGTTTGGGGGTTGCTTCAGGAGTGGGCTGCCGGGTCCTTCTCCTGTTTTGATGATGCTAGAGATTGAACCCATGTCCTCAGAGCACACACAGCAAGTACTCTACCAACTAAGCTAAACCCCACACCTTCCATTTATATTGTTGTTGTTGTTAGGTGCCGTCGAGTCGAGTCCGACTCATAGCGACCCTATGTACAGCAGATTGAAACACTTGCCGATTCTGTGCCAGGCAAACAATCTTATTTATGTTTAAGCCCATTGTTGCAGACACTGTGTCAATCCATCTGGTGGAGGGTTTTCCTCTTTTGCGTTGACCTGCCACTCTTCCAAACATGA
>VMDO01013988.1:39653-56297 GCA_007922755.1 Pedetes capensis | reverse complement strand
TTTTTTTTTTTTTTTTTTTTTTTTTGCGGTACTGGAGTTGAACCCAGAGCCTCGCACCTGCATGCTTTGCAAGTGCTGGACCACTGAACTGTACCCCCAGCCCATTTTTTTTACTTTTTGAGACAGGGTTTTGCCAAGTTATGCAGACTGCCTCTGGTCTTGAACTTGCGATCCTCCTACCTCCACCTCCCCAGCCTCTGGGATTACAGGTGTGCACCACCGCACCTGGCTCTCACATTTTCTTCTCATGGAAATTGTGGTCTAGCAGGAGACACAGCCATCACACAGTTTATGAAATGATTATATCAAGGTGGTGTCATCCACGCCAGAAGACCTGTATGAATGAGGAGACTGCCGGCACGTTGGTGAATGCTTGTTATCCCAGCAGCTGGGAGGCAGAGGCGGGAGGATCGCAGATTTGAGGCCAGAGGCAGCCTACATAATTTAGCAAAACCCTGATTCAAGATGAACAATGGAAAACTGGGCTGAGGGTACAGCTCAGTGGTAGAGCACTTGCAGCATATTTGTGAGACCCTGGGTTCAGCAGCCAGCACTGCAAAATAAATACATAAATAATACATAATAAATACATAAATAAATAAATAAGGAAACAGAGGCTGTGACTTGCTTAAAGCCGTTCGTGGCTTCTTAGCAACTGGCCAGAAGTAGCCTGGGAAGGGGTCCAGAACCAAGCCAGGCTTTGGTTTGGCACTGAAGGCTCAAGAGCCTTAGCAGGACCCATAAGAAGTTGTTATTAGGCCGGGCGTGGTGGTGCACGCCTGTAATCCCAGCGGCTCGGGAGGCAGAGGCAGGAGGATCGCAAGTTCGAGACCAGAGGCAGTCTGCGTAATTTAGCGAGACCCTGTCTCAAAAAGTAAAAAAAAAAAAAAAAAAAAAGGGCTGAGGTGCAGCTCAGTGGTCCAGCACTTGCAGAGCGTGCAGGCGCGAGGCCCTGGGTTCAACCCCCAGTACTGCAAAAGAAAAAAAAAAAAAGAAGCTGTTAGATAGTGATTCTCACAGGGTTTTCAGTGGCTGATTGTTTCCAGGATGATTGTTGCCTCAGGAATGGATTGCCAAGTCCTTCTCCCTCTCATTCAAGTCCTTCTCCCTCTCATTCTCGAGGTGCTGGGGATTGAACCTGGGTCCTAAGAGAGTGTGGGGCATCACTCTACTTGTTGTTAGGTGCCATCGAGTCGGTATCTGACTCATAGCAACACTCATAGGGTTTTCAATGGCTGGCTGTTCTGGGATTGCCTTGGGCGTGGATTGCCACTTCCTTCTCCCATTTTTGCGGTGCTGGGAATTGAACTCGGGACCTCAGAGACTGCAGCGCAGCTCTACCAACTGAGCCAAATCCCAGCCCCTGACTGAGACGAGTTACCATAAAGTCACAGACAGGCAGAGGCTCTGGTTGCTGGTGCGGTTGCATCGTGGTAGGAGTCAGAAGCCCTGGGTTCCTCATTTCTTCTGCCTGAGCTCTGGTTTAGCACCTGCTGTGGTCCACAGTGAGACCCCGTGGGTCTCCCCAGCCTCTCAGTCTGTCTCTCAGCCTACAGTGACTTCTGTTCTCTAACTCTCAGATTCCTGCTTCTGAGTGAAGCCGTCTTCATCTTTCCCACCAGATGTGTGTGAATGTTGCTCTTTCCTTTTCTGCGCTCCCATGGGAAGAGTTCATACGCTTCTCTTAGGAAACTGAGTCATATTCAGCTTTACTTCTTGCTGCTCCTACTACATTGCCCTATGAATTTTCCCCCTCCTTAGGAACAAAGACTTTATTTTTTGTGTGTAGTTCCATAATTACCTAAGTTCCAGTAGATGTTCAAATGCAAGAATGACTCCCTTTTATCAGCAAAGGGCAATGGTCAAGGGTCTGGACTCAGGGCCTTTTGCCAGCTGTGTGACTGCAGGCAAGTTACTTGAGCTCTCTGTGCCAAAGTTTCCTTAGCACTAAATGGAGATAATGGGACCTGCCTGGAGGAGTGATGGATCACTTAGCCCCGGGCCTGGCACGAGGTTCTCATCTGCTTCTCCGGCAGAATGTGTCAGAGCAGGAAGTGCTGTACTCAGTATTGAGACACTGCCAGAGCTTGAGACCTTTTCCCTCCTCAAGTTAGACACTTCATCCTGCACCCCCAAATCTGTTCTAACCAAACCAGACTGAGTTGGGAAATTCTCCCAGAGAGGTTTGATTGTCCTATTTTTTCTTTTCTTTTCTTTCTTTTTTTCTTCTGGTACCGGGGAGTTGAACCCAGGCCCTCATACATGATATTTGCAAGCATTTAACCACTGAGCCACACCCCCAGCCTGTTTATTACTTTGGATCTTGAGACAGGGTCTCACTAAATTACACAGGCTGCCTCTGGCCTCAAACTTGTGATCCTCCTGCTTCTGCCTCCTGGGTTGCTGGTATTAAAGGTGTGCGCCACCGCACCCAGCTTGTCTCAGATATTTTTGTGGATGTCTTGGCCAGTGTGTGCAGAGTTTTGTGGGGGTTTTTGGCGGTGGTATTTTATTTTATTTTATTGAGACAAAGTCTTGCCAATGTGGCGCATTTTGGCCTCAAACTCACCTTGTAGCCCAGGCTGGCCTGGAGCTTGCGATCCTCCTTGCCTCCACCTCCCATGTGCCGGGTATTTTATTTTTTGGTACAGGGTTTCACTATGTAGCCCAGGCTGGCCTGGAACTTGCCACCCACCTACATCAGCACCCTCCGATGCTGTGATGACTAAGACACCCAGGCTGACCAAACACCACACCTTCGCTAAAGTTTGACCTCAGGGTCACTTTGATTCTTAGAAAAAACCACAGAGCTACATTCCAAGAGATACAGGCATAGATCAAAGGGCTGCAGATGCAGGCAGCAATCACTGAGAACTCCCAGACCCCCGATAAGACAGATAACACGCCTGAGTCAACCTTCAGCCTCCAGCACATCTTAGATCAAAGGACTGACCAAACCTGCACCACCCCCCTTGCCCCTACCTGTAACCCTCAATAAAAGCCCTTACCCAACAATGAGTCGGGGTCCGACACTAAACCGCTGCGTTGGTGAAGTGTGGCACCCTCGAGCTGGAGCTTTAATAAAGGCTCTTTGTTCTTGCCTGCGACTTTGGACTCCCTGGTGATCTTTGGGGAACTCGAACTCTGGGCATAACAATTACAGGCGTTTGCCACCACACTGGCCCTGTGTGTGCCTCTTGCCTTTCTTAGGTTCCTGACCTTCAGGGAGCTCACAGTGATGAGAGCTGGAGGAATGACATCACCAAGGGTCAGTGATGGTCAGGTTCACCGGTCAGGTCAGCATCTTAGGATCAACACAGTTTATCACTGAATCGAACAAAGACAGTTTGCTACAACAAACACTCAAACCAACCTAGGTTCTTAGAACAGACATTCGCAGTCAAGAAGTAATTTAAGCTGGATGTGGTGGCGCACGCCTGCAATCCCAGCACGCGGGAGGCTACGGCAGGAAGATGCAAATTCGAGGCCAGACTGGTCTATGTACTGAGTTCCAGGCCACAGCAAGACCGTACCTCAGAGAATAAAAATAAAAAACAAAAGAAATTTTGTGGCTACTAGTGTGCAAATATTTCCCCACCTTCTTCCCTTCTTTGTTGTGGTGCTGGGGATGGAACCCAGGGCCTTGAACATGCTGGCAAGCCCTCTACCAGGAGCTGCATCCCAGCCCTCCAGCTGTATTTCTTACCCTGCTGAGAAACAAAGCCTGACACCAACCTAGGGCTTTGCATCTCAAAGCATTTCAAGTTACAGCCAAGATGTTTGCTCCAGAGCTTGCTTCCTCCCTCCTTCCCTTCCTTCCTTCTTTCCTCCTTTCCTTCCTGTCCTCCTTCCCTCCCTCCTTTCTTTCTTTCTCTTCCTTCCTTCCTTTCTTTCTTTCTCCTTCTTTCTCTCTCTCCCTTTCTTTCTTTCTCTCTTCTTTCTCATCATTATTATTTTCGCTTGTTTGCTTGTTTTTGAGACAAGGTCTTGCTATGTAGCCCAGGCTGGCCTCCAACTACTGATCCTCCTGCCTCAGCCTCCCGAGTGCTGGGATCACAGGTGTATATCTCTATGGCCAGCTACATTTTTAGAAAACCCCATAGTACGAGGTGGGTGTGCTTCACATGGAAGAGACTGAGGGCTGACGTGGGAAGAGGTCAAATAAGGGACATAGTGTGGGGAAAGGGGGACCACAGCCAGGGAGGGCAAAGAAGTGAGTTACTCTGATTCTGTTGCCATTCTCCAGCTGAAACACGGAAGCTGAACATAGTCGAGTCCTCTGTTTCTTTTTCTACCCACCACCAGTAGTTTCTGTTCTAGAGGTTTTCCTGTTTTAAGAACCCAGGCCGTGGCTGCACATCTTTTCACAGTGCCTACCTCTGGCATCAGACAGAGCCCCGTGGAGAGAGCGAGCTCCCTCAGCCCTGCTTTCTTTCCAGGAGGGCTGAGCCCCAGACTCCCATCTTGGATGTCTTCCAGGCTCTGCCCCCTCCTGGGGCGGGGAGTGGGACTGGAGGAGGCGCCTGGGCCAGCCTCATCTCCCCGGGCTGTTGCTTGTTTCCTTTTAAGGGAATTAATTTTGTGTCCGTCCTGACAAACAATAAGATTTTCCATGGAGGACTGGGCAAATGGAGGAACTGAAGATGGGGGCCATGTCCCTACTTTCCGGTTAGCTTTGCAAGGGTGGAGGAGAAGGGAAGACATGGGGTCTGAGGGCTGGCCCGCGCACCTGGAGTGGTTCTGCATTCGCTGGCTCCCGGTCTTTTCTGAGGTGAAATAAAAAGAATGAAATCATTGCCCTGAAAACAATACGGTAAAGCTTCCTCCTCCTGGGTCATGGTGCAGACATGGCCAAATCCAAGAACCACACCATACAGGAGCCGTCCTAAATGGCAGAGACGCACCGTGTCAGGAAACTCCGCTCCTCCTGGCAACTCGGGAATTTGAGGCAAGAGATCATGAGCTGCAAGCCAGAGGCAGTGTGGAAACAGAAAAAGTTTACAGAAAAGGTTTGTCATGATCCCACTGGCACTTTGCAGACCAGCCCCAGCCAGACCTCAAGGTCTTTGATAAGGGAAACTATGTCACAGAGAAGGTCATACATGATAAACTAGCCAGAGAGCTGATGACTGGAGTTCGTCTGAGTAAGGCTGACTTGGGAGAAATGGAAAATTACTCTGTACCCCCTCCCTTCACCGCTAAAGAATTCTCGCTTCTGTAGCCTTGCTTCTCCGCCCCTACCCTATAAAGCCCCTGACTACTGTGAGTCCGACTGCTGCTTTCTAAAAGTCCACTCCCGGGACTGAGAGTAGCCGGCCGGCCGGTCTAAATAAACTTTATTGCTCCCAATCCGTTTGTGTCTTGGAGTGTTTTTCTGGGTTTGAGCTGCTGGGTATAACAGCAGCTTGTGCAACCTAGCAAGGCACTGTCTCAGAATAAAAAATGAAAAAGGAGATGGGGGTGTGGCTCAGTGGTAAAGCGCTCGCCTAGCATGTGGGATGCCCTGGGTTCAACCACTGGTATGAAAAGAAAACAAGGAAGAAGACATAGCCTAGAAGTATACTGAAGTGTGAGTAAGGCAAAGGCTCAGTCACAATGTGGCGATAGGTTGTGGGAGGGTGGGGAGCGTTTAATAAATGCTTGTGGAAACACAGGGGCCATAAACCATGGGAAAATGCTCTCCTTGGTTATTTAATCAAAGAAAGGCAATGAAAACAATGGGATGCCATTTGTCAACTACGACAAGGGAAAACTATTGTGTAAGTTATTTTGGTTGGTTAGAATTCAGCAGAAGCGTCTCCAGGCCCTGCTGGTGCAAACTGGTGGGTGACAGGTGGCAAAGTTACCAGAAGAGAAACGAGGCACTGGGTAGGCGGTCACAACAAGGGTGCTCTGATTTTGGTCATTGTTTTTTTTTTTTTTCTGGGTAAATTCCTAGGAATGGAATTGTTGGGTGAAAGAGTACCGGTCGTGGTTCCGGCGTTTGAGATGGACTGCCAAGGTTCTCTTCCAAACAGTGACCTGATCTCCCCACCCACTGGCAGTGCGGTGTGTCCCTGAGCTTCAGGAATGAAACACAGGCCGGGCGCGGTGGCGCACGTCTGTCATCCCAGCGGCTCAGGAGGCGGAGGCAGGAGGATGGCAAGTTCGAGACCAGAGGCAGTCTGCATAACTTGCGAGACCCTGTCTCAAAAAGCAAAAAAAAAAAAAAAAAAATGGGCTGAGGGTGCAGCTCAGTGGTGCAGCATTTGCAAAGCATGCAAGCGCAAGGCCCTGGGTTCAACCCCCAGTACCACACACAAAACAAAACAAAACAAAACAAAAAACCAGAAATGAAACACACAACAACTCTCTGTGAGCCGTGCGAGCAGAGCACAGCCGCACCGTGGATGTGTGGGCTCAGACGCTCAGGGTAGTAGAGGCCAGGAGGCCAGGAGGCTCGTGCCCGCTATGGGTTCGGATTTTGCTTTGGCCAGGTAGCTGAGTCATGAGGAGAACACTAGCTTTCTGAGCCTCAGTGAGTTCAGTTGCTACATAGAAGCTTGCATTAAACTAGATGATTTTTTTTTTTTTGAATCCAGGGCCTCGCGCTTGCATGCTCTGCAAGTGCTGGACCACTGAGCTGCACCCCCAGCCCTTTTTTTTTTTTTTTTTTTTTTTACTTTTTGAGACAGGGTCTCGCTAAATTACACAGATTGCCTCTGGTCTCGAACTTGCGATCCTCCTGCCTCCGCCTCCTGAGCCGCTGGGATGACAGGCGCTGGGATGACAGGCGTGTGCCACAGTGCCTGGCCCTAAACTGGCTGATTTTTAAGATCTCTGGCATTGCTTGTGGCATTGCTGTTCTTTATTGGTGCGGGGGCTTAAACCCAGTGCCTCACACATTTTAAGCACCACCACTGAGCCATACTTCCAGCCTTTGGCATTACTACTTTGTAACTTCATAATAGTAGCTTCTCTACAGCTTTAAAAGGCTTGAAGCATTTAGCAGAGGAATTATAGTTGATCTTTACTTGTTACCAGGAACCAGGACAAATCGGTATCTCGTGGCGGGAGTTCCGAGCAGGAAGAAGTGCAGAAAATCCAGGGACAGCCGGACTCGTTCCTTGGCACGTGTAAGACGTCCCTTGGGGGTTTGCTCACATACCTGGGGGTGACTTCGCCTGAATCTGTGGATCTTCATTGGCAAGTGGGGCAAAAGCCAGGGACACGTGAGGTACCTCAACACGTCCCAAATCCACCTCACCTCGCCCAACCCACCTTTTCCACCTGCAGGGCGCACCACTGACCTTCCAGCTGCGCGGGCTCCAAGCTCAGCGTCATCTTGACTCCGCTTCCTTGTCTGGATCTCGCGATAGCCAGCAGCCCTCACGGCAGGTCCCGCAGGTGTTCTCCCGTTCCTACTCCTTCAGCCCGCACTCGTTTCTTTCCCCTTGTGGAGATCGCTGTCAGCACACTCAGCCGAGCACCTGACTGCCCTGTCAGTGGGTGTGGGTGCTCATAAGAGTCTCAGCTAGTGTGTAACTCTGCCCAGTCGAGGACATCGTCTCCCCCTTTTTTTTTTTTTTTTTTTTTTTTTTTGCAGTACTGGGAGTTGAACCCAGGGCCTCTGGCCTGCATGCTCTGCAAAGTGCTGGACCACTGAGCTGCGCCCCCAGCCCTTTTTTTTTTTTTTTTTTTGCTTTTTGAGACAGGGTCTCACTAAGTTACGCAGACTGCCTCTGATCTCGAACTTGCGATCCTCCTGCCTCCGCCTCCCCAGCTGCTGGGATGACAGGCATGCGCCACTGCGCCTGGCATCTCCCTCCTCTTTGTGTCTTCCCCAGTACCTCTTGCACATCCCTGGGTATCACCATACGCTTTCATTCTCTGCCTGATGCTGACCAAAAATCAACACCTGAAGAATGTTCCACATTCCTTACATTCACAAAGTTTTTCTTTCCACTATAAATTCAACGGTGTCTAATGAGCTTTAAATTCCCATTGCAAATGCCCTCCCATTGACTACACTTAGGTGATTCTTCTCTAGTTGACATCTCTGATACAGAGGGCGGTGTTTTCAACTGAATGTATGTGTCCCCCAGAAATTAATATATTGACAGCCTAATGCCCAGATTGGCTCTAGTTCTGAGAGCAGAGCAGTAGAGAAGAACGAACAATAATCTCTGCCCTCGTGGATCTTACATTCTAGGTTGTTGTTGTTGTTGTAAGTATCCGACTCACAGCGACTCTCATAGGGTTTTCAATGGCTGACTGTTTCGGGATTCTAGGGGAGGAAACAAAACAATGGCTGAGATGAATAATAAAATACAGTGTATGTTAGACACTGGCAGTTGTTAAGAAAAATCAGTAAAGGGTTTTCTAAATCTTTCCCTGCAATTTAGACAAAAATATGACACATGTGCCCTCTCTCAAGTTGTTGTTGTTGTTAGGTGCCGTCGAGTCGGTATCCGACTCATAGCGACCCTGCGTACAACAGGCGAAACACTGTTGTCAGTGCTTCTCTGCTGTTCATGGGGTTTTCAATGGCTGATTGAATTTTGGGAATGGGTTGCCGGGTCCTTCTCTCAATTTATACCATATGTATTAATCTACTCAAGCTGCCATAATAAAATACCATAGACTGGGTGGCTTGGACAAGTCGCTTTTCTCATGGTTCTGGGGGGTGGAAGTCCAAGATGAAGGTTTCAGCCAATCTGGTTTCTGGTGAGAGCCCTTTTCCTGGTTTGCAGGTGGCTCCTGCTCTCTGTGTCCTCACATGGCCTTTTTAGGAGTGAGAGGTGGGAGGAGGGAGGCATCTGGTATATCTTCTAGTTCTCTGATATCTCTTCCTATAATGGCACTAATCCTACTGGGTCAGGGCCCCACCCTTATGACTTCCTATCATCTTGATTGTTTGCAATTAATTGCTCCAAATACAGCCATTCTTGGCATTTGTTGTTGTTGTTGTTAGGTGCCGTCGAGTCGGTATCCAATTCATAGCGACCCTCTGTACAACAGGGGAAACACTACTGTCAGTGCTTCTCTGCTGTTCATAGGGTTTTCAATGGCAGATTGATTTTTGGGAGGGGGTTGCCAGGTCCGTCTCCCAAGCCTACAGCACCTGGTGTTCCCAGGCGATCTCCCATCCAGGTACTAACCAGGCCCGACCCTGCTTAGCTTCCGAGATCTGACGGGATCGGATGCCACAGGGCTATGGCTGCAGGCCCGTTCTTGGCATTAGGCTGTCAATATATTAATTTCCAGGGGACACATACATTCGGTTGGTAACACTGTACTCTGTATCAGGGATGTCAACTAGAGAAGACTCACATAAGTGTAGTCAATGGGAGAGCATTTGCAATGGGAATTTAAAGCTCATTAGACACGGTTGAATTTATAGTGGAAAGAAGAACTTTGTGAATGTAAGGAATGTGGAACACTCTTCAGGTGTTGATTTTTGATCATCATCAGAGAACCACAGTGGAGGTGCACTACAGGAATAGAATGACTATGGAAAGTATTCTGGGAAGCTTACACATTGCTCAACACCAGATGGTTCACGTGGGAGAAAAATCCCAGGAATGCATCAGGTGCAGAAGAGTCTTTCGCTACAGCTTTAGGTCTTATTGAGCATTCGAGAATTCACCCTGGGGAAAATCCCTATGAATATATGGAGTGTGGGAAACATTTAGACATAAGTCAGCCTTATCAGTCTGGAGACTTTATGATGGTAATGATTGTGGGAAAGTCTTTCCTCAGCCCACACCTTATTCCATAGCCCTGAATCCGCTCAGGAGAGAAAGCCCTATAATTTATTGATTGTGGCAAAACCTTTAATCAAAGCTCGAGAAACTTATTCCACGTCAAAGAACTACCTGTGGAGATAAACCGTGTGAAGGTCATAAATGTTGGAGGTCCTTCAATTACAATTCATGCCTTTTCCCACCCCAGAGAGTTCATGCTGGGAAAATGCTGGAATGCAATAAATGTGGAAATGCTGTCTGGCATAGGTCGATTTCTATGACAACATCGGTGACTTCATTTCAGGGAAGAATCCTACGGCTGAAATGAAAGTGAGGGTAACTTTACACTGACTCTTACCTGAAAATCTACTTTGGAGAGTCTGGGGGGAGAGGGACATGATGTCAGTTTGAACAACTCAAATGTACCTATGGATTTATTTCCTGTTGTAAAGTGGCTGGCTGAACTGTGTGTGCACCTTCTCTAATTTATTTATTTATATTGTGGTAGGGTATGCACAGCCTGCAGCCATAGCCCTGTGGCATCCGATCCCGTCAGATCTTGGAAGCTAAGCAGGGTCAGGCCTGGTTAGTACCTGGATGGGAGACCACCTGGGAACACCAGGTGCTGAGGGCTTGGGAGAAGGACCTGGAAACCTACTCCCAAAAAGCAATCGACCATTGAAAACCCTATGAACAGCAGAGAAGCACTGACAATAGTGTTTTCCCTGTTGTACAGAGGGTCTCTATGAGTCGGATACCGACTCGACGGCACCTAACAACAACAACAAGGGTATGCACAATATAAACTTTACCATTTTAACTATTTCTAAGTATGCACTTCTGGGGCGTTGAGCACATTCACTTTATTGTGCCTCCACCACCACCGTCCATATCTAGAATGTTTTCATCTACCCTAGTAGGATCTCTGCACTTGTTTAAATACTAATTCCCCATGGTCCCCCTGCCCATAGTAACTACCGTCCTCCTTTCTGTCTCTGTGAATTTGACTGTCCTAAGAACTTCATAGGGCTGGGATTTAGCTCACTTGGTAGAGCGCTGCGCTGCAGTCTCTGAAGTCCCGAGTTCGATTCCCAGCACCGCAAAAATGGGAGAAGGGCCTGGCAATCCACTCCCAAGGCAATCCTGAAACAGTCAGCCATTGAAAACCCTATGAGGGTTGCTATGAGTTGGACACGACTCGACGGCACCTAACAACAACAACAACAAGAAGAACTTCATAAAAGAGGAACCATACGGTATTTGACCTTTCATTTAGCATAATATTTTCAAGGCTCATCCATATCATACAATGTACCAGAATTTTTCTCTTCTCTTTTCTTTGTTTCTCTTTCCTTCTTTCTTTCTTTCTTTCTTTCTTTCTTTCTTTCTTTCTTTCTTTCTTTCTTTCTTTCTCCCTTTCTTTCTTTCCTTCTTTCTTTCTTTCTTTCTTTCTTTCTCCCTTTCTTTCTCTCTCTCTCTCTCTCTTTCTTTCTTTCTTTCTTTCTTCTTTCTTTCTTTCTCTTTCCTTTCCTTTCCTTCCCTTTTTCTGTGCTAGGGATAGAACCCAAGGCCTTGTGCATGCTAGGAAAGTGCTGTATGAGTGAACCACACCCCTGTATCCATAGATATTTTTTTCTGTGAATGACAAACCTGGAGGGAAGTTTGTCTTCTGTCCCTCATTATATGCCATTAAAAGCCACACCCCTACATACACCCATTCGCACATTCACCCTCCCCCCAACATCTGATGGAAAAGCAGTTACAAATCTGGGAGATAAATGGAAGCCTTCTTGCAACTGTGTTTTGGAACAATCTAGTCCTAATGTATCTAGTCCTGGCTCTAAGATGCTATGAGATCAAAGAGAAAGAGGCACTCGGATCTAGGACTGTGCCGCGTGCCATTAATCGGGGAATTTACTGACAGAAGCAGGGTCCTGGGTAGCAGGAAGCCCAATTGCAAGTGCAATTTGGGCCAGAAGGAGGAGCGTGTGTATGGGTTAGGACAAAAGTGACTTCATCCTGGCTGGAATGTGCCTGGTTTATCTTAAGGATAGTTTGAGAGTCAGTTACGTCCCTGGAGCCAGAGTCTGGCTGTAAAGCTCCACATCCCGCTTTAATGGCTCTGCTGTTCCAATTAGAAACCATGCAGGAAAAGCTGACGAGGGCGACTGGGGCAATCATGGAGTGAGGGCCTGAGGTGGCTGCAGCTGTGTCAAGCTGAATCTGTACAATTTCATGCAACATGGCAGTTCAGATGTCTTTTCAATCAGTCTCTGAGATCCTGGCTTCTCTTAGTCATTTCCTACCCACAACCAGGGAAGGGCCAGGTAGCTCTGAAATTGTTCAAATTCCATTGAGGGCCCTGGTGTGTAAGTGGGAAGTCTTCGAGGATGCTGTGAAAGGAGCCCTCATTCCTTGGCAGGGTGAAGGGACTCTGGTACAAGGATGGGAAGGGGAGGCTTCCCAGTTCCTTCCTGGCTCTCAAGTGAACTGAGCTGCCCTGGAAGAGGGTGCGCGTTAAAGAGGGGGTCATGGCGACTCGCTACTGCTTGCTTGAGTTAATGCTCAGCCCTGTCCCCCAACAGTCCTTCTGTGCCTATTCTCCCACCTCCTCGTTCTCTTCCTCCTCCTCCTTCCTCCTCCTCCTCCTCCTTCTTTTCTTCCTCTTCCTCTTCCTCCTCCTCCTTCTTCTTCCTTCTACTACTCTTCTTCCTCCTCCTCCTCTCCTCCTCCTCCTCCTCCTCCTCCTCCTCCTCCTTCTTCTTCTTCTTCTTCTTCTTCTTCTTCTTCTTCTTCTTCTTCCTTCTTCTACTACTACTACTCTCCTTCTTCTCCTCCTCCTTCTCCTTCTCCTCCTCCTTCTTCTTTTCTTCCTCTTCCTCCTCCTCCTCCTTCTTCCTTCTACTCTTCTTCTTCTCCTCCTCCTCCTCCTTCTTTCTTCTACTACTACTACTCTCCTTCTTCTCCTTCTTCTCCTCCTCCTTCCCCTCCTCCCCCTCCTCCTCCCCTTCTTCTTCTTCTTCTTCTTCTTCTTCTTCTTCTTCTTCTGCTGCTGCTGCTGCTGCTGCTGCTGCTGCTGCTGCTGCTGCTGCTGCTGCTGCTTCTCCTCCTTCTCCTCCTCCTCCTCCTCCTCCTTCTTCTTCTGCTTCTGCTTCTTCTGCTTCTTCTTCTTCTCTCTCAACACCCCTAAAGCCTCCCAGAGACCCTCAAGCCAGAAAGTGGGGCGAGCCCTGGAGTGAGGGGCCCGGCTGCCCTCCGCCTGGCTCTGAGAGGAGGGCCACCCTGAAGGTTGTGCTCCTGTGCCTCGCCTGCCTCATCCTGAGTCCTGGCCCTAGACAGAGGCCGTGAAGCCTGGCTGATTTCCTCAGGGACTCCGTGGGAATGGCTTCCAGTGCTTGGGGTGTTGGAAGAGCTAGAGCAGAGAGAAAGGGCTGGAAGGATGTGAGGGAACTGTTCAGGAGGAAGTTAGCCAAAAGCCAGGGCTGTGGGGATGGACTCAGTCACAGAGCCATAGCTGGCAAAGCCGGGCAGCCCTCAGGCATGAGTCTGCCATCCTCAGGGTACCCGTTCACTCATCCGTGAGTGCCCATGATCTCGGTTAGACACATTGCTGCCAGTTAGAAGTATGTTTTGGCTGACTATTCTCATGCAAAGAGGGCCTTAGAAGCTACGCTCGTGATGGAGTTTCATTATAAAGGTACTTTCTGGTAAAGGGTTTTCTCAGCAGACCTGAGTGCCCACTCACTGACTATTCCAAGGTCTGAAGAATGACCCATTCTAGCTTGCCACTCTGATGTCCCCAGAGTGTAGTCCCTGCCTTCAGGTCCAAGACGGAGCTCTCATCTTTGCAACTACATTCCAGGCAGTCAGTGGAGGAAATTCCTTGTCACCCAGCTCTCTGGGGAATTCCACACAAGTGGCCACCTCCACTCACGGGCCAAGGCTCAGCCACATGGCCACCCTCAGCTCACAGGAGCCTGGGAGTTGTACTCTTTACTGCCAACAGCCATTGTTGTTGTTGTTAGGTGCCATTGAGTAGAATTCAACTCATAGTGACCCTGTGTACAACAGAATGAAACACTGCCTGATCCTACCATGCACATGATCTTCTTTTTAAGCCCATTGTTGTAGACACTGTGTCAATCCGTTTAGTTGAGGATTTTACTTTTTTTTTTTTTTTTTTTTTTTTTTGCAGTACTGGGGGTTGAACCCAGGGCCTGGCGCCTGCATGCTCTGCAAGTACTGGACCGCTGAGCTGCACCCTCAGCCCATTTTTTTACTGTTTTGAGACAGGGTCTCGCTAAGTTACGCAGACTGCCTCTGGTCTGGAACTTGAGATCCTCCCGCCTCCGCCTCCTGAGGCGCTGGGATGACAGGTGTGCACCACCGTGCCTGGCTGGGATCTTCCTTTTTTTTTGTTGATCTACCAATCTCCCAAACATGATGTCCTTCTCCAGGGACTGGTCCTTTCTGACAACATGCCCCAAATACGTAAGACACAGTCTAGCCATCCTTGATCCCAAGGAGCACTCTGGTTGCTCTTCTTCTAATACCGATCTGTGGGTTTGGCAGTCCACAGTAGAGTCAATATCCATCTCCAGCACCGTAATTCAAAAGCGTCAGTCTTTCTCCTGTCTCCCCTATTTGCTGTTCAGCTTTCACAAGCATATGATGCAGCTGGAAATACCACGGCATGAGTCAGGCGCACCTTTGCCTTCAATGTGACGTCTTTACTTCTCAACACTTCAAAGAGGTCTTTTGCAACAGCTCTTCCCAGTGCAATGCGTCTTTTGATTTCTTGACTGCTGCTCCTATGGGGCCAGCAGCCATAGGCCCTTCCGAACCTCCAGGATTGGAAGAGGGGTGGGCAGTTTCTAGTCTTGCCCCGGTCATGTTTATCTCTCTCCTGTCTCTGCCACGATCTAGGCTCCACTGCCATGTTTGCAAACACAAGTGGCTTGTCTGTTTGGGAATGCCATTTGTGATAGTCCTTATTTATTTATTTATTTATTTATTTTGCGGTACTGGGGGTTGAACCCAGGGCCTCGGACCTGCGTGCTCTGCAAGTGTTGGACCACTGAGCTGCACCCCCAGCCCATTTTCTTACTTTTTGAGACAGGGTCTCACTAAGTTACGCAGACTGCCTCTGGTCTCGAACTTGCGATCCTCCTGCCTCCGCCTCCCAAGCCACTGGGATTACAGGTGTGCGCCACCTTGCCTGGCTGATAGTCCTTATTATAGGTAACGCACGTACATATTGTCAGGACATACTGTATGCTTGTTGGTATTTTTTGTGTGTTTATTTTGTTGTTTACTTTTTTGTGAAACCAAGGGATAGAACCTGGGTGTTCAACCACTGAGCTGGGCCTCCAGTCCCTTTTTTATTTTTTATCTTGAGTCATAGTCTCGCTAAGCTACATAGGCTGCCTCTGGCTTCAAACTCGCAATCCTCCGGCCTCTGCCTCCGGAGTCACTGGGATTACAGATGTGCTCTACCGCACCCAGCTCTATGCATGTTTTAATGTCTCTTGACATAGAAATAATTTGAAAAAAAAAAATCGTGAGGGCTACGGATAAAGCTCAGTGGTAGAGCACTTGCCTAGCACTGTGAAGCCCTCAGTTCACTTCCCAGCACTGCAAAAAAATCAAGCAAAAAAATCTAGAGAAGGTGAATCATTCTGTACATTGAATTTATGTTTATTATTTTTGAGGTCTGCAGCTGTAGCCCTGTGGCATTGGATCCCGTCAGATCTCGGAAGCTAAGCAGGGTCGGGCCTGGTTAGTACCTGGATGGGAGACCGCCTGGGAACACCAGAAGCTGTAGGCTTGGGAGATGGACCTGGCAACCCACTCCCAAAAATCAATCTGCCATTGAAAACCCTATGAACAGCAGAGAAGCACTGACAATCGTGTTTCCCCTGTTGTACAGAGGGTCGCTATGAGTCGGATACTGACTCGACGGCACCTAACAACAACAACAACATTTTTGAGGTGGGGGGTCTTGCTATGTTGCCGAGGCTGGTCTCAAACTCCTGGGCTCAAGCTGTCCTGCGTAGCTGGGACTGTAGGGGTGCCATCATGCCCGGCTACATGGAATTTCATGGGCTCATTGAAATGTATGCCTCTGACTTACGGTACTTCATGGGCACAAAGTGGCAGCTGCTTCAGGTTGACAAGGGCCCTTAGACTCAACTTTTTCTTTCTTATCTCCTTCTCCACCCACAGTCAGATTTTTGTTTGTAGGCTCCTGATGCCCCCTGATGGCCAGAGAGGAAACTTTGCCTCCTTAAATCCTGGGGCAGAGGACACTTATGTGTATAAAGTATCTTTCTCTTTCAAGATTAAGTTTATTAGCTGGGCACGGTGGCGCATGCCTGTCATCCCAGCGTCTCGGGAGGCGGAGGCAGGAGGATGGCAAGTTCGAGACCAGAGGCAGTCTGTGTAACTTAGCGAGACCCTGTCTCAAAAAAAGTAGAAAAAGGGGCTGGGGGCGCAGCTTAGTGGTCCAGCACTTGTAGAGCATGCAGGTGCGAGGCCCTGGGTTCAACCCTCAGTACCACAAAAAAAAAAAAAAAAAAAAGATTAAGTTTTTAAATTCCACTTCAGATAGTCTTTCTGATACAAACACCCTTTCTTTCCACTCTTTTCTTCCAACTTTTGCCTGTTACCTCTGGGAAATCTCTTGTTGTTGTTGTTGTTAGGTGCCGTCGAGTCAAGTCTGACTCATAGCGACCCTATGTACAGCAGATCGAAACACTTGCTGATTCTGTGCCAGGCAAACCATCTTATTTATGTTTAAGCCCATTGTTGCAGACACTGTGTCAATCCATCTGGTGGAGGGTTTTCCTCTTTTGCGTTGACCTGCCACTCTTCCAAACATGATGTCCTTCTCCAGGGATTGTTCTCTCCTGACTACATG
>VMDO01013988.1:37500-39553 GCA_007922755.1 Pedetes capensis | reverse complement strand
TTGTTGGTTCTTTTGGCAGTCCATGGTATATTCAATAGACGTCTCCAGCACCACAATTCAAAAGCATCAATTCTTTTTCTGTCTCCCTTGTTCAGTGTCCAGCTATGTCTCCTTAATTTGGCAATAGCAGTGTTCATGGTAACTGCCATTATATACATCCTGGTGCCTGGCAGGGCTGGGGTTTAGCTATGTTGGTCGAGTGCTTTCTCTGCACACTCTGAGGCCTTGGCTTCCATCCCCAGCACCACAAAAACTGGAGAAGGACCTGGGAGGGCATTGCTGAAAAAATCTATTGAAAACCCTGTGAATAGCGGAGAAGCACTGACGTAGTGCCGGCATGGCACAGTATCTGAGAGTGTTTTGTTCTGTTGTACATAGGGTTGCTGTGAGTTGACCAACTTGACAACATCTAACAACAACAGTGCCTGGCAGATGCCAAGGATTTGTCTCGGAGCATCTCACTTAATCCTCACAGGAGCCAGATGTACTAATGTTCACATTCTACTCGAATAGGAACTGAGGCTCCCTCAGGCCACTTTTCTAGGTACACAGAGCAAGTAAGTGGCTTTACCATCACTTCTTAAGCTTGGAAAGCTCCTCCTTTTTTTTTTTGAGGTACTAGGTGCTGAACCCAGGGTCTCCCGCCTGCATGCTCTGCAAGTGCTGGACCACTGAGCTGCACCCCCAGCCCATTTTTTACTTTTTGAGACAGGGTCTCGCTAATAAGTTACGCAGACTGCCTCTGGTCTCAAACTTGCGATCCTCCTGCCTCCGCCTCCTGAGCAGCTGGGATTACAGGTGTGCCACTGTACCCGGCCCTCCTTTTTCTTTTCTTTTCTTTTCCTTCCCTTCTCCTTCCTTCCTTCCCCTCTCCTTCTCTCCCTCTCTCTCCTCCCTCCCTCCCTTCCCTCCTTCCTTCCTTCCTTCCTTCCTTCCATCCTTCTTGTAGAGATGAGCTCTTACCATGTTGCCCAGGCTGGGTCCAAAGTCCTGGGCTAAAACAATTCTGCTGCCCCAGCTTTCCGGGGAGCTGGGATACAGGCACATTATACCATGCCCATCTTGGAAACCTCTTCTATAAGTACCAGTGCTTTCCTCTGCCCGACTCCAGATCAGTTTCATTTCATGTAACTGATTTCATGTAATGTTAATCAGTTTCATTTCATGTAACTGATCTGGAGTGAGGCATGGTGTTGGGGATTGAATTGTTTTCCCCGCTAAATCTTTATGTTGAAGCCCTTGGAGATGGAGCCTCTAGGGAAGTAATTAAGGTTAAAGGAGGTCATAAGTTTGAGATCCCCAATCCAATACGAATAGGAAAAGCTACTAGAAGTATGGACACACACACAGGCCTGTGAGGACATAGTGAGGGGGTGCTCATCTGCAGGCCAAGGAGAGAGGCCTCAGGAAGAGTCCAAATCTGTGGACACCTTGATCTTGGATGCCCAGCCTCCAGAACCATGAGAAAACGAATTTTCTGTCATCGACGTTACCCAGTCTGTGGCACTTTGCTATGGTAGCCCTTGAGACTAACTCATATGACACACTTTTTTTTTTTAAAGCTCCCCAGATAATTCTTAGGTGCATCTAAGATGAGAATCAGGGCAAATCTAAAGCGGCATTGCTAAAGTTGGTGGTGAACCAAAGAGAAAAATCAAAGAGAAAATGCATCCTTGGATTCTGGGGTGAAAAGGAGCCAATGATCTGTAGAACTTTTGAAAGAACACAGAACTTCCCTTCAATAACTCCATCTTACTCCCTCATTTCTTTTACCCTCATTCTGGTTTTTCAACCTCAGCAGTCAAGATAAATAAAATATTTCATATCCTTTTTGCCTTTGGTTCACTTTATGACAAGTTTTGCCAGAACATTTTTACATTGCTCATTTTGCTCCCGGGTAAATACGTTAGAGTTGTAAGAACCTATGCAACGTTTGTAATAATATCCCAAGGGTTATTGTTGTTGTTGTTGTTAGCTGTCATCAAGTCGTATCCGACTCATAGCGACCCTCATAGGGTTTTCAACGGCTGACTGTTGTAGGATTGCCTTGGGA
>VMDO01013988.1:0-32500 GCA_007922755.1 Pedetes capensis | reverse complement strand
ATCCACACAAATGCCTTTGCATAGTTGATAAAACATAGACAGCCGCGCGCGGTGGCGCACGCCTGTCATCCCAGCGGCTCGGAGGCGGAGGTGGGAGGATCGCAAGTTCGAGACCAGAGGCAGTCTGCGTAATTTAGCGAGACCCTGTCTCAAAAAGTAAAAAAAATGGGCTCAGAGAGGTCAAGACACTGGTGAAGGCCACTCAGCTGATAGGTGGAACTAACTCGGGTTATTTTATGCTATGGGGCTGGGATTTAGCTCAGTTGATAGAGTGCTGCTTTGCAGTCTCTGAGGTCCTGAGTTCGATTCCCAGCACCATAAAAATGGGAGAAGGATGTGGCAACCCACTCCCAAGGCAATCCCGAAACAATCTGCCATTGAAAACCCTATGAGGGTTGCTATGAGTCGGATACGACTCGACAACACCTAACAACAACAACAACAAAGTGTGCCAAGCACTGAGAATACCAGGATGAATAGAGCATCATCCTTGCTTATGGCCTAGAAAAGAAAACAGACATGAAAATAGACTGACAGTACGGTGAGGTAAACTGCTGCATGGTAGAGTGTCTACCTCAGGCCTGCAGGTCAGGAAGAAAACCGAGGAGGGCTGGGTGAGAAGATGTTTCTTAAGTGCATGAGGTGGGTGATGGTACTCCAGGAAGTGAGGATAATTTGTTCTTAGAGGCAGAGAAACCTTAAAGAAGTGTGTGGACTGCCGGATGCTGAGCGTGACTCCAGCTTCCATCTGTTTTTGGAGGATGTGAAGTAGGAGATGGAGAAGGGAAATAAGCCTGATCACCAGGGAGTTCAGACCTGTGGGAAGTTGTCCTTATTCTGGAGGCCTTTGGGACCAACAAACAGGAAGTGACATGGAAATTGCAGTACAAAGAAAGAGGTGAGAGAAAGTGCTGTTTCAGAGGACAAATAGAGAACCTCCTTGCTACAGACGAATGAAGACTTTGTACCAGATATGGAGTATTGGCTCACTGGGCCTTTCACAAGTTAGGGGAAAATATTAGTCATCTGTCAAGATTATCATCTTTTCTTTTTCTTCCTTTCCTTTCCTTTTCTTTCCTTTGCTTTCCTCTCCTCTCTTTCTCTTCTCTTTTTTCTTTTCTTCTCTCTGACTGTATAGCCCAGTCTGGCCTTGAACTCATAGTCCTTCTGTCTCAGCCTTCTGAGTGCTGAGATTATAGGTATGCACCACCACAACCATCGAGGATTATTATTTTTTCTTCAAGTAACAGAACTTCAAATAACTCAAGCTGACTTAAAAATATGCAAATATATAAACTTTCATAAATTGGAAGTCAGGAGGTATAGAAGATTCAGGATTTACTAATTCAGTGGTCCATTTCCATTTCCCCTTGATTGTTTTCTTCTTTTCCTCCACCTGAAATGGCAGTAGCAGGCCCAGACAACAGTATGTCTAAGTCTCCTCCCGTGATTCTCTCAGGAGGGCAGGAAACTACTCCCAGAAGTTCCTAGCAACTTCCTCAAAATATTGACTCATTCAAAAGACATAGGTCCAGTCCAGAAATAGTAATTCCTGAATCCCTGCCGTTCTGAACCAGTCACTTGTAAGGGAGATGGTGTATTGGGGCACGCTGCTGGAAGTCTTGAGTGAGCTGAGAGCTACCGAGTCAGAAGGCCACCGGAAACTTCTTTTGCTTCAGTGCCCCACAAAATAATCTTTAAAAGATTTGTATTTTATATATTCATATGCTCACATCCAAAATGTTTGCATTTTCCCTCCCTCCCTCCCTCCCTTCCTTCCTTCCTTCCTTCCTTCCTTCCTCCCTCCCTCCCTCCCTTCCTTTTTTCTTGACAAGGTCTCTCTATGTAGCCCAGGATGACCTTGAACTCAAGATCCTGCTGTCTCTGCCCAACAAGGGCTGAGATTACAGGCATGTGCCACCACACCTGGCTCAGAATGTTTCGATTTCTTTTTCTTTCTTTCTTTCTTTTTTTTTTTTCCCGGTACTGGAATTGAACCCAGGGCCTCAGGCTTGCATGCTCTGCAAGTGCTGGACCACTGAGTTGCACCCTCGGCCCATTATTTTACTTTTTGATACAGAGTCTTGCTAAATTACACAGATTGCATCTGGTTTTGAACTTGCGATCCTCCTGCCTCTGCCTCCCAAGCCGCTGGGATTACAGGCGTGCGCCATCACGCCCGGCTTAATGTTTCAATTTCTCATTGTAAGTTTTAGTTATTGCAAAGGATGTTATTTTTAGTGGACTATATTTGTCATGGTATATTCATGGTATATTCAATAGACGTCTCCAGCACCACAATTCAAAAGCATCAATTCTTTTTCTGTCTCTCTTGTTCAATGTCCAGCTTTCACAACCATATGATGCCACTGAAAATACCATGGCATGAGTCAGACGCACCTTCGTCTTCAATGTGACATATTTGCTTTTCAATACTCTAAAGAGATCTTTTGCCACAGCTTTTCCTAGAGATCGGCAAGTGTTTCGATCTGCTGTACATAGGGTCGCTATGAGTTGGACTCGACTCAACGGCACCTAACAACAACAACAACATATTTGTCATTTTAAAATAAAACCTCACCCTCGTTTTCAAGACATATTGCCTTGGTTCCATGTGCTGTCCACGTTCTTCATCCTGTTAGCATCCCACTCCTCCCTCTGCTCGCCCTCCACGCCCTCCATCTGCCTTCCTGTCTTACTCAGTCACCCCAGCTATGTCCTGGCTCACATTCTCAAGCTGCTCGCTCGCTCAGTCTTCCGCTACACATATCTCCCGAGACTGCCAGGCTGCTCCGAGGATGCCAGAAGTGCCGCTAGAGAAAGTCAGGAGGCCATGCCCTTTGGCTGCTCCTTGCCCTGATGTGCCCGCCTGCTCATCTCATAAGGACATTGGGAAGGTTAAACAAAATGATGTTTCTAAGTTGCTTAGCACACAGTGTGTCGTAAGTACTCACTGCGTTCTCCACATCAAAACGTCAGCGCATCCTCACTTATTTTCTTTCCTTCCATATCTGTCCCCACTTGCACAGGCTTCACTGAAGTCAAAATGATCTGTCTCTTTCCTACTCCCTCTGTACGTCCTGCCTCTGAGGCTGTGCTTCTCTGCTTTCTGCCCAGAATGCTATGTGCGGTAATTTTCAAACCGAAGTATGCGAGGGGGGGTACACAAACACTTTCTGTAATATCTGTGCCAAGGGCCGTGACACATGACTAATTCCAGTGACTCTGGAGGCTGAGGCAGGAGGAGCAAAAGTTTGAGGTCAGAGGCAGCCTGCTCAATTTAGCAAGACTCTCAAAAAATAAAAATAGCTGGGCACAGTGGCGCTGCCTGGAATCCTACCAGGTTGGGAGGTGGAGGCAGGAGGATTGCAAATGCGAGGTCAGAGGCAGCCTGCATAACTTAGGGAGATCCTGTCTTGACTAGAAAATAAAAATTGCGGTGGTGTAGCCCAGTGGTAGAGCAATTGCCAAGTATGTGCAAAGTCCTGTGTTCAACCCCAAGTATGGCAAAAAGGTAAATAAATAAAACAAAAAAGAAAGAAAGAAAAGAAAACATTTAAAAGGTGCTGGGGGTGAAAGGTGCGGCTCAGTGGTAGAACAGTTGCCTACCATGCACGAGGCCCTGGGTTCGAACCCCATTAGGGAAAAAAAAAATCTGTGGATCCATGGATTTTTGACCAGAAATCACTTTCTAGATCCTTGGCGTCACTTTGTCGTCTTGCCTGTAATAGATCTGGTTGAGAAGGGGCCTGTGGCCTTTAGGCTTCTCTTTCTCACCTCATCTTTTACAATTCCTCTTCTCCTCCTTTATAAAATAAAGACATACCTCTCCCCCACCCCTCCTTAAAAATCTCTGGAGTGCTACACAAATGTAGAATCTGTCAAGAGAGTGAATGGTTCTTGGACCTTGTGTTATGCAAGTCCCAATTTTTGCTTTCAACAAAATTTTAAAAGCACCTACTTATTCTGTCACTGCGTAGATCAGTTAGTACTGTTTTACTACAAATCACATGTGATTTTTTTGGCAGATAAGTTCAAAGAATTAAGTGATGCTGCTATCATAAGAAATTATCATAACCCATTTAGGCAATCGCAGTATCAGGTCCAGTCACAGTAACTTCTTCTTGTTGTTATTGTTAGGTGCTGTGGAGTCGGTATCCAACTCATAGTCACCCTATGTACAACCGGTGAAACACTGCTGTCATGCTTCTCTGCTATTCATAGGATTTTTAATGGCTGATTGTTTTTTTGGGAGTGGGTTGCTGGGTCCTTCTCCCAAGCCTACAGCACCTGGTGTTCCCAGGTGGTCTCCCATCCAAGTACTAACCAGGCCCAACCCTGCTTAGCTTCCGAGATCTGATGGGATCGGATGCCACAGTGGTATGGCTGCAGGCTATGAGAAATGCAGTGTTTCCTCAGGAGGATGAGGTTTAGTGCTTGGGTTTGTTTCTGGGAAAATTGATCAAATGGAGATTGGCTTTGATTTCTGTATGATAAAACATCTACAAAGCAATATTGTTACTGTGTCACTGGCAGAACTCAAAGTAAAAGAATGGTTGGGAGAGTCATATTAGTTCTGGAAGACTTTCTTTGAACTTTTTTCTTTTTTCTTTTTCTGTTTAGCGACAGGGTTTTATGATATAGCCCAGGCTAGCCTCAGTCTTGTGATTCTCCTTCCTTAGCCTCCCAAGTGCTGGGATTACAGGCATGCAGCCTTCCCCCTGCCCTCTGTGAATCTGAGTTTAGAACTTAGTCTTAAAGGTGGGATAGATACATACCTGACTCCTTTCCTTCTCCCCCTTCCCTTCCTTCCCCTTCCTTTTCTTTTCCTTCCTTTCTTCCTTCTTTTTCCTTTTCTTTTTTCTCTTCCTTCCTTCCCTCCCTCCCTCCCCCTTCCTTCCTTCTTCCTTCCTTCCTTTCCTCTTCTTTTCTCTTCTCTTTTCTTTCCTTTCCTTTTCTTTTCTCTTTTCTTTTCTTTCACAGGGTCTTGCCAGGTAGCCCAGGCTAACCCAAATCACGATCCTCCTTCTGAGTGCTGGGATGACAAACGTGCCCCACCATGCCCAGCTCTGTATCTGACTCCCATTGTATTTTGCTTTACTGTGAGCAAGTTGTTTTCTATGTGGTGTGGCACAGACACAGGTTCTACAGAAGCTGATTTTGTAAAGAATGAGAAGACGGAGAAGCAGCAAGTATAGGACACAGAGGATGAAAGGAAAGGGCAGGGAGGAGGGTGGAAGTACTGCAGTGCCAGCTTGCGGAGCTTGTGCTTGGCTGGGTATCAGAGAGGAACGTGTTTATTTATTTATTATTCCTAAGTTGTTGAGATAGAGTTTGACTATGTCACCCAGGCTGGGCTCACACTCATGATCCTCCTGCTGCAGCCCCTCACGTGCTAAGATTACAGGCATGAGAAAGAAATCTAAAACAGCACTTCCCAAGTCAGAGGACGTCACAGATGAAGAAGAGAGCTAAATTCCCTATAACGATTCCTTAGAATTGTACAGATAATGCTATGGATAATTTTTGGATTTCAAAGAACAGGAGAAATGTAGCTTTTAGGTGTCCTCTCTTCCTCCATGGGAAGATTAGAGAAGAAGCCGGGAGGAAGGCAGGGAGTAGAGCTGACGGAGATTTCAGCTCCCTTTGAGGGGCAGCATAAAGAGCGTGCAGGACTCCAGGATCCAGCAGGAGCCCACGTTCCTCCAGGTGTCAGAGGACTGGGCGTCTCTGAGGCTGTGCTGCAGAGTGTACGGAGCTCCCAGGACGGGATGGTGGTGGTAACCAACGTCCTGTGGGAGACAGGAGGCAGTGCAAAGAATTACCACTTTTCCTAGCCCATCACTTGACTCCAGTCTTTCTTGCCTCTCGGGGTCTTCATGTCTTCAGGAATCTCTGTTCCCTTGAAATGCCTCTCTGTATTGGTACTACCTCTTCCAAACTAAACATGGTAAAATCTCTCCCATCAGAAAATCCTTGACCTTGTAGCGGCCTCGTGTTACAGCAGATTCCTTATTCACCTACTGTCATCTGGCTTCTCCTTCATCTGCAGCCACCCAATTGTCCTTGTAGGCAATTTCTAGTTATTAATTTACTGGATCTCTCAGTTGCATTAAAAAATTTTTGTTTTGAGGTACTGCGGAATGAACCCAGGGCCTCATGCATGCTAGGTAAGTGCTCTACCACTGAGCTACACCTCCAGGCCTTTTATTTGATTTAATTTTAATTTTATTTTTTATTTTGCTAAGTTGCCAAGGCTGGCTTTGAACTTATGATACTCCTATCTTAGCTCTGGGACTAGCTGGGTTTACAAGCATGCTCTCCCATGGTGCATTTAATACATTTTTTTCCCCTATAGAACTGGAGGTAGAACCCATGTCCTTATGCGTGCTTTGTAAGCATTCTACCATTGAGCTGCACTCTCAGCCCATTTTTTACTTTTTATTTTGAGACAAGGTCTTGCTAAGTTATGCAGGCTGCCTCTAGTCTTGAACTTGTGATCCTCCTGCCTCTGCCTCCCAAGATGCTGGGGTTATAGGTGTGTGCCACTGGGCACAGCTTACCTTTCCTTGGTGACTTCTATGACACAAGGATCAGGAATTTGAGGCTAGAGGCAGCTGATATAACTTAGTGAGAACGTGTCTCAAAATAAAAAATAAAAAAGGGGATTGGGAGTATAGCTTAGTGGTAGAGCTCTTGGCTAGCACACAGGAGGCCCTGGGTTCAACCTTCCAGTTCTACAAAAAAAAAAAAAAAAAAAAAAAAAAAAAAAAAAAAAAAAAAAAAAAAAAAAAAAAAAAAAAAAAAAAAAAAAAAAAAAAAAAAAAAAAAAAAAAAAAAAAAAAAAAAAAAAAAGAAAAGAAAAGAAAAAAAGAAAGAAAGAAAGAAAAAAGAACTCTTTAAGATTTACAAAAGTATTAAGAAATTTCTAGAGGCAGGCATGGTGGCACAAGCCTGTAATCCCAGCAACTTGAGAGGTGGAGGCAGGGAGATCTTAAGTTCAAGGCCAGAGGCTACCTGTGTAACTTAGTGAGGCTCTGATTCATGATAAAAGAATTTTTTAAAAAGGGGCTGGAAGTGGAGCTCAGTGGTAGAATGCTTGCAAAGTGTGTGCAAGGCCCTGGGTTCAATCCCCAGTACTCAAAAAAAATCTATAAAATCGCCGATTATAAAATCAATATATAAATAACACCATTGGGCAGGCATGGTTACACATGCCTATAAGCCCAGCAACTCAGGAGGTGGAGGCAGAAGGATCGTGAGTTTGAAGCCAGAGGCAGTCTTCTTAGCTTAATGAGACCCTGACTCAAAAAATAAAAATTTGACAACCCAATGATAGAGCACTTGCAAAGTATGTGCAAGACCCCAAAGTATGTTCAATTTCCAAGAACTGAAAATAAGAGATTCGCACCATTGCTACATATAAAAATAACACATAGAAAATATAACACATAGAAAAACTGACTAAATAAAAAGAGATAAGGTGGACATAAAACCAACATCAGGATAAGTTTGGAAATTTTACAAAGTTATACTGAAATTTATTTGGAAAAATGTGAGAATAGGTAAGAAATATCTGACAAAGAAGACTGATGAGAGAGAACTTTGCTAATGTATAAAAGAATTTAGTGGTAGGCATGGCAGTGGATGCCTATAATCCTAGCACTTGGGATGCTGAGGCAGGAGGATTGCAAATTTGAGTCTTGCCTGGGCTACATAGTGAGACCCTGTCTCAAAAACAAGAACAACAACAAAAAAATTTTTTAATAATAAAGTTTCAGTAGGTTGAACAGTTTGTTACTGGAGAAGAAATAGATCAGTAGAACTGAATGGAATGTAGAACTTGACCCAAATCTGTATGAATGTTTAGACTATGGTATAGGTGGCACTTAAAATCAGTAAACAGCGTTGATGTAATTCACTAGCCATTTGGAGAAAATTAAAACCAGACCCTTACTTAATCCAAATCTAAGGAGCTAAAAGGTAGTTACTTTTCTGCTATTTATAGCTATGCCACATGAATTAAAGTCACATTTTGAGTGGGTAACTACTATATATACTATGCTTTACTCTATAGAGCTGGCGAGTACCACAGATATAGGCTAAGAATAGATCCTTTTGCTACTCACTTTGTGGTTACCCCATCTCTATACTCTGAAGTTGTTTATGTTGTCATTTTTGTCCCTTTTCTCATCTTTTTCCATATATTCATCTATTAATGTAGCCAAGTTTTCCCTAAATGTTTTCTTTTTTCTTTTCCTTTTTCTTTTCTTTTCTTTTTCTTTCTTTTTTTTTTTTTTTTTGTTGGTACTGGGGGTTGAACCCAGGGCCTTGCACTTGCATGCTCTGCAAGTGCTGGACCACTGAGCTGAAACCCCAGCCCATTTTTTTACTTTTTTTGAGATAAGGTCTCACCAAATTACGCAAACTGCCTCTGGTCTTGAAGTTGCGATCCTTCTGCCTCCACCTCCCAAGCCTCTGGGATTATAGGCATGTGCCACTGTGCCCGGCTCCTAAATGTTTTCTTTACCAACCTCAGGTTCTTCCCTAACCCCTGTTAATGTTTTAACATCATCTTGTTCCCCACCCATTTCCTATTCTGTATTTAGATCTTCACCTCTGATCATTTTTCTCACTCTTTTCAGTCATCATCTGCTCTTTGGCATGTGATTTTCTCCAGTAGCTTCCTGTCATTGTACCAGATGCCAGGATTTTTCTGAAGGCTCCTAGCACTATGTCTAAGCTCCCCACTCCTCTAGCATTAGCTTCATTTAGATAGGATAGAACCACTACATACACTTCTCCTTTCTCATTTCAGGTGGGAGATGGGCACTGAAAAACAGGAGGGGATTCTCAAGGAAGAAATCTCTGAAGAATCTGAGCTACATGGGCCAACACTAGGAAAACTTCCCAAGGTGGTTTACCAGGGTCACGAGTTTGGAACATATGAAGAAGATATGGTAGAGGGACATTTGAGAGAGTCCTTAGAAGAGATTATAGAGCCACTCTCTCCTCAGGGCAGAGACTTTGCATCTGGATTGATTATCTTTAAGAAGTCACCCTCAAGTGAGAAAGACCAGGAGAACTGTGACAGTGAAAGAGGCCGCAGTCCCAGCCCAAGCTTGGTGACACATCAGGGAGGTAGTGCAGCAGGGCAGGTTAATATGTTTGCTACCTCTGGCCAAAATTTCAGAGAGAATTTAGAATTTAACAGAACACAGAGGACTTCTGTGGGAGAAAAGCCTCATACATGTAAAGAATGTGGGAAAGCCTTTAATCAGAACTCACACCTAATTCAGCATATGAGAGTTCACAGTGGAGAAAAACCCTTTGAATGCAAAGAATGTGGAAAGACATTTGGAACTAACTCCAGCCTTAGAAGGCATCTGAGAATTCATGCTGGAGAGAAACCCTTTTCTTGTAATGAATGTGGAAAAGCCTTCATTCAGAGCTCACATCTTATCCACCACCATAGAATTCATACTGGAGAGAGACCCTATAAATGTGAAGAATGTGGGAAAGCCTTCAGTCAGAACTCAGCACTTATTCTTCACCAGAGAATCCACACTGGAGAGAAGCCTTATGAATGTAATGAATGTGGAAAGACCTTTAGGGTTAGCTCACAGCTCATTCAGCATCAGAGAATTCATACTGAAGAGAGATACCATGAGTGCAATGAGTGTGGTAAAGCCTTCAAGCATAGCTCAGGCCTTATTAGACACCAGAAGATTCATACCGGGGAAAAACCTTATCTCTGTAATGAATGCGGGAAAGGCTTTGGTCAGAGTTCTGAGCTTATCCGGCACCAAAGGATTCATACAGGAGACAAACCTTATGAGTGTAATGAATGTGGGAAAACTTTTGGCCAGAACTCAGAGATTATTAGACATATTAGAATTCATACTGGTGAGAAGCCTTATGTATGTAAAGAATGTGGGAAAGCCTTCAGGGGGAATTCAGAACTCCTTAGACATGAGAGAATTCACACTGGAGAGAAACCCTATGAGTGCTTTGAGTGTGGGAAGGCTTTCAGGAGGACTTCTCACCTTATTGTCCACCAGAGAATCCATACTGGAGAGAAACCCCATCAATGTAATGAGTGTGCAAGAACTTTTTGGGATAACTCTGAGCTGCTTCTCCACCAGAAAATCCATATTGGAGAGAAACCGTATGAATGTAGTGAATGTGAGAAAACATTCAGCCAGCATTCGCAACTTATCATACATCAGAGAATTCACACTGGAGAGAAGCCTTATGAGTGCCAAGAATGTCAGAAGACCTTTAGTCGGAGCTCTCACCTCCTCCGACATCAAAGTGTTCACTGTATGGAATGATCTGCAAAATAGGAAAGCTTTTTATGGAAAGGCTGAAATCAGACATATTCATTTATTCATAATCTGCACCCCAAGTTCCTAGTTCACATGAGTGGGCAGAACTCCTATGTCCTTCCACTGATTTTTGTTTCAACAATTGGTTGAAAGGATGAGGCACTTTTATGAACTATTCATTGAGAAGTTTCAATGCACTGTGTTAAATCATAAAGGTTGTTTCAGGCCTTAATTCTCCTCTGTCCCTCTTCCCTTCCCTTCCTTCCTCTTCCCCCAGTGGATTGCATAACATTAAGGGTCTATACCTGCCATCTATCCTAAATTATTGCTCTTTTTGAAAAGTGGGGGAACAGAATTCACCACCTCCTAAAAATGTGAGTTAATTCATTGAATGTCATCCCCTGAAATGTTAGAAAGTCCAGCCCTAGAAGACACATCTCATTCTCCTCTCCACTGCTTAGGCTTGGAATAATTTAGTGAGCTTTTGTTAGCCTCAGACTCTTCCAGCCATGCTGTCAGGTTATTGAAGATGGAAGCAGTAATGAAAAAGCAGGAAGCTTGGGCCATTTCACATCTGCTGCTAGGCTTTCTCATTCCTCTGAAGAGGGGGTCATAAAGGAGGAAACAGGCAAATTACAGGATGATAAGTGAAGGCCTTAGAATCCAGAGGGGAATCATAGCCAAGGCCAGGGGGTTAACAGCTGAGGCCCGACTGCTCAGCATAGGCAAAGGGGCTCTTTAGCAGCTGTGCCCACTTCAGGGCTACTCACACCGACTGCTCTGAAGAAATCTGCATTCACTTTTGGTCCCAGCTTCTGCTGTCGCTGACAGGTCCTGGGTTGGAGAGAGAATTGTGTGGCTTCACCTCTTCCAGGCTCCTGGCCACAATGAGCCAATTCATCTAACTAACCAGGGCTGGGCCTTACTGAAACACTTAAGCCCTCCTGACCTGAACCCCACGGCTGGGGTCCTTGGCTGAAAGACTGAATTATGGCAGCCTCTTCTTGGCTAGGGATTCTCTTTCTTCAACAGCTCTACACGTCTTCTGTTTTCTATGTGATTTCTTCTTCAAGGAAACATATCTTCCATTTTTCAGATTTCCACGTTTCAGGAAGTGGCAGGGGTAGCAGAATTGCACTAATGGGAGTCTGGCAGGCCTGCTGTCTGGTCTGAGCACCAGACCTTGAGTGAGGCGCTTCCCCTGCTTGTCGATAATTTTCTCATCTGTGAACTGAGGGGAGGTGAACTGAAGATCTCTGAAGTTTCAACAGGTCCAGTAATTCCCTGATTCTTTTAAAGAATCTAACCCTGTATATCTTCACTGCTGTGTTTTGTTTTTGTGGTGGTAGTGGGTTGAAGCCAGCGCCTCACACATACTTTGCAAGTGCTCTACCACTGAGCTGCACTTCTATCCCCCTTTTTAATTTTTTTTTTTTATCTTGATACAGGGTCTCACTAAGCTACACAGGCTGCCTCTGGCCTCAACCCTACAATCTCCTGCCTCCACCTCCTGAGTCACTGGGATTACAGGTGTGAGCCACCATGCCTGGCCCAACGGGATGATCTTCTTCTTCTTTTTTTTTTTCAATGCTGGGGATTAATCCCAGGGCCTTGCACATGCTAAGCAAGCACTCTACCACTGAGCTACATCCCCAGCCCTATTTTATTTTTAATCTTGGTTCACACTAATACTAATCACTAATATTTATTGAGTATTTACTGTGTCCAAGGCACAGTGCCTGACAGTTTACATTTATTTTCAAAGGTCTCTATTATGTGACTACTTTTTTTTTAAAAAAAGCTTTATTGAGACATAATTTGCATAATAAAGTTCACCAGTTTTAAATGTTCAGTTTAATTGATTTTTAGTTAAGAATTGTACAACATCAGTGATGTGGGTAATTTGTGTGTGTGTGTGTGGTGTGTGAGCTAGAGAGAATGTGTGTGTGATACTTGGGGGCTGAACCCAAGGCTTTGCACATAGTTTGCAAGTGCTCTACCACTGGGCTGCACCCCTAGCATATTTTTTAAATTTTGAGTCAGGGTCTCACTAAGTTATGCAGACTGCTTTTGGCCTCAAACTTGCAGTCCTCCTGCCTCTGCCTCCTGAGTCACCGAGACTAACAGGAGTGTGCCACCACTCCTAGGCAGAGAGTAATTTAAAAGATGAGGAGGGCTGTGAGTGAAGCACAGTAGGAGAGTGATCACTTAGCATGTGTGAGGCTGTGGGTTTAACACCCAGAATGGCAAATAAAACAAAATGATGGGGATAGGGAATGTTAAGTAATTTACCCATGATCACAGTGGCTATTGTTGTTCAGTGCCGTTGCGTTGGTGTCTGACTCATAGTGACCCTACATACCTCTAGATGAAACACTATTTTGCTTCTCTGCTGTTCATAGGGTTTTCAATCGCTGATTGTTTTGAGGGAGTGGGTTGCCGATCCGTCTCCCAAGCCTACAGCTTCTGGTGTTCCCAGGTGGTCTCCCATCCAAGTACTAACCAGGTCCAACCCTGCTTAGCTTCCAAGATTTGACGGGATCCGACGCCACATGGTATGGCTGCAGGTGATCACAACAGCTAGTAAGTGCTAAGTCCAAGACTCTAATCCTGGTTTATTCTTTTGACCACTATGCTGTGCTATGGATAAGCTGGTTCTTTACTGCCTTGTTTTAAATCCTTGGCACATTTTTATTACCAATTGTTATGTAACTGACTATAATGAGTTTAAATCATGTCCTTGGAAACATAACTGCTTATAGCCATAGTGGCTTTATTCTGTACTCTAAAATAGGTGTCTCCCCAGGCTCAGACTTTTGATAAAAGAGCTGTACAAATAAACAGTTGCTTTCATAGTTTCTACATCCTTCTGGTTCCTCTGCTGCTAAGTGTCAGTCTCAACAGTTCTTTGACTTACCTCTGCCTTTAGGATGATTACAAGCACAGTGCGTGCTCTCACTCCTTTTTCTGTGGCTCAAGCTTGAGCTGAATGGTGCCCAGACCACAAGAAGCTGGGTGTTACTTATCTCTTTAACGTCTGATTTTTGTGTTCTCATATTTTATTTCCACATTCACCTCTTATCAGCCCTGACAGAGAACTTAGCACTTAGTGAAACCCACTAATTTGTATAATTTATATGATTGAAGAATTATAATAAAAAAGTAAAAACTGTTAAGCAAGAGCTCCACATTTCTTCAAGCTCCCCCTAAAGGATCTGCTCTCACAGAGCATCGGTGAGTAACAAGGACTTTCACTGAAGATTCTGTGTAAGAAGTGGAGGTCTACTTTGTACTTCCTGTGAGACATTTTGTTCTTAGAAGTCCCTTCTTGGCCAAACTGCTAGTGCAGGTTTTTATTTGTCTTAAGCCATCTCAGCTCCTTTTATCTTGCAGAGAACCAATCCGTCCACCTAGTCTCCTGCATCTGGCTCAGTTACCTCTCTAAACCTGTTACCGCTCAGCAAAAGAATAGGCCTTTTAGTTAACAACTTAATCACTTAAACATTAGTTAGTGATCCACTTAGTTAACCTGTGTAGCCCAGGCTGGGCTCAAACTCATGATCCTTCTGCCTTAGCCTCCCAAGTGCTGGGATTACCAGTGTGTGCCACAGTACCTTTCTAATAACCAACTTTCGTTGTACCTGAATATTTTCCTAGGGAAGAGGTCCCATGTCAATCACAAAAGGATCTTCTGATGTTTGTGTCTGGTTTTCTTCCAGGAGGAATCCTGATGAATGAAATTATCTTCCTCTTGTTATGTACACCAGATACCATGAGTAACTTCATTCCTTGTCCCCTTCCACCTGTCACCCCATTATCTCAGGAAGATTTCTGTTTTCCTTCAACTTGCCTTCCTCCTTCTTCAACTTACTTAGGAGACAGTATCTGACCATAACTATGACTGGTAGTCACAATTCTGTGCAAGTAGAATTCTGTCAAGGAAAAATCCGGAATTCCCTTAATTTTGTTGTTGCCATTGAGTCGGGTATGGCTCATAGCGACACTATGTACAAAAGAACGAAACATTGCCCAACACTGTGCCATGCACATGATGCTTTTATGTTTGAGCCCAATGTTGCAGCCACTATGTTTCTTCTCTCTCTCTCTCTCTCTCTCTCTCTCTCTCTCTTTTCAATACTGGAGGTTGAACCCAGGGCCTCACACTTGCATGCTTTGCAAGTGCTGGACCACTGAGCTGCTCCCCCATTTTTTTTAGTTTTTGAGACAGGGTCTTGCTAAATTATGCAGACTGCCTCTGGTCTCGAACTTGCGATCCTCCTGCCTCTGCCTCCCCAGCTGCTGGATTACAGGTGCCTGGCTCTCTTCTCATTTTCGAGTCGTGCCATATTAGCAAAAAGAGGTCCCAGGGGCTTTACTCCATTCCTATCATTAAGGTTGACTCCATTTTGAGGAGCCAACTCTTCCCAAGTTGTTTCTTGAATGCCTTCAGCCTGGAGGGCTCATTTTCTGGCACTATATTTGACAGTGCTTCTCTCTTATTCGTAGGGTTTTCAATGGCTAATTGTTTCAGGATTTGGGTGTTGAATCCTTCTCCCTAGTTTGTCTTAATCTGGAAGCTCAGCTGAAACCTGTTCACTGTGGGTGGTAAGCTTTCAGCATCACAACATGCAGCCCTCATAGCATGACAAGCTGACAGATATGGGAGGTCTTAATTTTAGACCCACTTAAAAGGGGAGAAAAAAAGCCTCAGAACCTCAAAGTTCTACCTACTCAAAAACATCCTTCAGAATTTTTGAAGCTATGCCAGTGTATATTTTGTCCTTCCCTAACTAAGTTTAGGTAAATACTGTCTTTACAGTTGTCCTGATAACATGCTTTGCTATTAGCTTCTGTTTTTTGTCTATGCTGTTCACTCTGTCTTTATCTGCTTTGTTGTTGAGATCTTTTATCTTTTATTGTAGGACAAGTGTTAACTATTGTGTATATGTGTATATATGTAAGTCCACACATTTTTCTTCACTATTAAGATATCCTGGGTCATCTGGATGGCCCAGTTTTGTTTTTTAATTATCATCATCTATTACTAAGATTTCAGGGCTGCTGCCACTATCATCTATGATTCAATTTCTTTTTTTGTTTTTGTTTTTTGAGGTCTTTCTGTGTAGTCCAGGTTGGCCTGGAACTCACTATGTCGCCCTGGCTGGTTTCGAACTCCCTGGACCCTCCTGCCTCAGCCTCCCCAGTGCTGGGATTACAAGTGTGCGCCACCATGCCAGGTTTACAGTTCAATTTTTATAAGTGTCCTAGAGACTCCTGGTCTAAGGCAGATTCCTAAGCCTGTTGAGCCAAGAATCTTTGCGAATCAGGAGAGCTCTGTCTGGAAGATTGTACGTACCGAATGAGGGAATTCATGGACCTCCTGACACCTATCCTTGGGCCCCTGTTGTCCTTCACACATATCCTAAAAGTGAAGTTTTTCCTTTAAAATATTACCAGGTGATTTCAATTCTGGGTCCCTGTGCTTTGGGGATGAAGCTGTGTCAGAAAAAAATGACTGGGAAAAGCTCTGGAAGTGGGCGGTAGCTGGAGCCTCAGTAAAAGGCCAGGCTGGAGTGGGGACCGTCCTGTGACAGTCTCAGAAGAGAGCCTGGATGAGGCGGGTCAGGGTGTGCAGTCACCCAGCGCTTGCTGTGATGTGACAGCCCTGCTAGGCCCAGGCGGCAGGAGCCGAGAGCCTTTAAGGAGGGTGGTGTTACTGACGCTGTGCTTCAGTAATTTTCAGGTCCCTGGAGAAGATGAAAAGAAGCTCCTTGGCAGACTAACTTTCTTACCCCTAAGTCCAACCCTCCTCTGCCATGTGCCCCCAGTTGGCAGCTCTCTCCCTCACCCTCCTGGCTCATGGTGTGCACTGTCCACAGGGCAGCCACTCTGCCTCCCAGGGTTGAAGAGCCCGAGCCCAGGCAGCCACTGGGTCCCCTCAGGTGCAGACAGCAGCAGGCGCCTGGGAGGGGAGAATGGGACTCCTGGACAGAGCTCGAGGGTCTTGGGAGGGAAACTTGGAGCTGTTTGCATTATTATGCTAGGAACATAAAAAGACTGAGTGGAGAGAGTGGGCTGTTTTCTGATTGGCGAAGTCAGATCTACCCCCCTGAAGTCTGCTGTCTTTGCCCCTTTTCTGTCTCTCCTCATCTGCATGGCCACTCAGTCCATTTAGGTAACCATGCTCTTTGGGAGTTACTATGGTAACCACCTCATAAGTGTTTTCAGTTTTCCACTGCAGCTGAAGTTATCTTTCTCAAGGGCACAGTGGAAAGGATGGTCTCTCTCCATTAGCCAAGCCCCACTGCTCTTCCAAGTCCAGAATCCTCTCTGCAGTCTTTGAGGCCACGCCATCTGCTTCTCTGCTCCTTGTACTTTATACAATGGCTACAGCAACAGAGGCGCCCTCACCCCTGTGTCCCGGACCCCCTTCCCTTTGTCAGCCCTGCATGGCCTTAGGCACTGAGCTTGGGCTGCACCTTTTATTTTTTTGGTGGTACTGGGTGTTGAAGCCAGGGCCTCGCGCCTGCATGCTCTGCAAGTGCTGGACCACTGAGCTGCACCCCCAGCCCATTTTTTTACCTTTTGAGACAGGGTCTTGCTAAGTTATGCAGACTGCCTCTGGTCTCGAACTTGCGATCCTCCTGCCTCCACCTCCCGAGCTGCTGGGATTACAGGTTGTGCGCCACCGCGCCCGGCGGCTGCACCTTCTCTCCAGTGTGCTTGCCCAGCAGCCTCATCAGGATACAGACCCCATCAATGGCAAGTCCCTGTTACTTGTTCCCCCTCCTGCAGCTCTCCCCGGGCAGTAAACTTTCAGAGAAAGGACTAGGTCTTTTCCACTGTGATTTCCCCAGAGCCTGGTATGTGCTAGGCTGGATGGAAACATAAACCTAGGAATAAAGGGATCCAAGACAGATGAGACAGCAAGAGGGCAGGTGGGGATTTGTGGGTTTCTCTACAAACTATTGACCTAAAAGTCCAGGCAGGCCTGGGGCTGTAGTTTAGTGGTAGAGCCCTTGCCTAGCCTATGTAAGGATCTAAATTTAAATGCCCAGCACCAAAACAAACAAATGTAAAAAGGCCGCTGGGTGTCGTGGTGCCTATAATCCCAGTACTCGGGAGGCTGAGGCACCGGTACCGATGCCAGTTCAAGGCCAGTCTGGCTTACTTAGCAAGTTCCAGGACAGCCTGGGCTATATGGTGAGACACTGCCTCAAAAAAAAAAACAAAAAAAAAAAAACCCCTAAAAATAAAAACAAACAAAAACACACCTCCCTCCCCAATAAAAACAAAACAAAACAAAACAAAGAGGCCAGGCAGTTTTCGTTCCCCCTGCCCTTGCCATTCACATCTCTTCACTCTGGTTATTTGATGCTGCCTAATGGGATTTGGCTCAGTTGGTAGAGCGCTGCGCTGCAGTCTCTGAGGTCCCGAGTTCAATTCCCTGCACCGCAAAAATGGGAGAAGGGCCTGGCAATCCACTCCCAAGGCAATCCTGAAACAGCCATTGAAAACCCTATGAGGGTCGCTATGAGTCGGATACCGATTCGACAGCACCTAACAACAACAAGTTTTAGGCTGCGATCCCTGGGAAAGAGACTTTGAAATGGAGGGCACCGAGGAAGTTTGCTGGGGAGAGGTCTCAGGAACACTGGTGAGAACAAAGGCCACAGGTGGGCAGAGGAAGTGACGTGGTGCAGCTGCAGCACAGGCCCACGTCAACCTGCAAGGAAGGCCTGGGAAGCTCTTTCAGCGATGGTCTCTGGTTCTCCCGCCTCCCCTAGCGCCCCTGCATTAGATGTGGGCTACTCCTGGAAGGAAGGGTTGGGATTTGGCTCAGTTGGTAGAGTGCTGCGCGGCAGTCTCTGAGGTCCCAAGTTCGATTCCCAGCACCGCAAAAATGGGAGAAGGACCTGGCAATCCACTCCCAAGGCAATCCCAAAACAGTCAGCCATTGAAAACCCTATGAGGGTTGCTATGAGTCAGATACCGACTCGACGGCACCTAACAACAACTCTTGGAAGGGGAGAGAAGCGTGGCTGAACTGCTCCCTCCAGCCTAGGGCAATTCCTGGAGAGGGACAGCTGCCAGTAGTGCTGCCAGCTGAGAGTCCTGGCAGCGCACCCACTGCAGCGTCCATTCTACCGATTAAAGCTCCTCTGCTTCAGCCAGGCCCATACGTGCGATCTCAGCATTGGGAGGCCCAAGGCAGGAGGATCCAGAGTTCAGGGCCAGCCTGGGTTACACAGTGAGATCCTGTCTCAAGAAACACAAGCCCAGCTTTCTTCTCTAGGAGGGTGGTGCAGAGACCACCTACATCGTATGAACAGGAACGTCTAGGACTTGGCTCACAGGAAGCATCTATCAAATACTTTCCCCATCCAAAGTCCTCTTAGGTGCCAGGTCCTTGACATTCCTGTTCACATGAACAGCTAGCGACAGCTGGACTTGCGATCTGTGCCGGCTGCTTGTCTCAAGAACCCACACACCATGGCTAAATTGACTACGGCTAGGATGGTTCTGCCAACCGTGACACAGTGTGCTCGTTAGGTGGAGGCTGTAATGCAAGCGCTGCTGCTCAACCATTACCTGCTGAACAGGGCAGGAAATGCTCTGGTCCTTTCCAGACATTCTAGGAAAGAACTACCAAGCTGTCTCCACTTCTTGTCCCCAGTCAGTCTGTCTTCAACAGGCAATTTTTGAAGAGGCTGCCCTACTTCGTGGCCAACCCCAAGAAACTATGGTGCAAGAGAAAGGAAGGTGGGGGGAGAGGATCTTTGGAGAAAGCTTTCCTGGCACAGCCATGCCCTGTCCAGTGAAGTCTGAATTTCAGTCTCGGGGAGCAGGCAGGAGGCTTCTAAGTTTGCTTCTTTTTTGAGTATTCTCCCTGAGCCCTAGAGGGGGTAGCTGTCCCCGTTTCGCTATTCCTATAGCCTTTTGATCTTACTTCCTTTAGCAGATAATCCCTTTACTAGTTAATACTTAATGTTAACTTTCATTGTTCAAATTGCTAAGTGGCTTGCCTTCTCCCTACATTTATGGATGTAACCCTGCCAGAGGCAGGGCATTATGGGTCAAAGAACAGGCCAGAGGACAGCTGGGGATGTAGCTCAGTGGTAGAATGCTTGCCTAGAAACAGCCAGGACCAAAGACACATTTACAAAAAAGTACTAATGTAATAACTATCACTTCCTGAGCAGCTGCTCTATGCGCGGGCTAGAACTCTTCTGAAGTAGGCATTACTATCCTTATTTTATGGTGGACAGCCCAGAACCTTGTCCAAGGTCATGGGAGAAAGGAGAAGCAGCACAATTTGGCTATTGCTTGTAACCAAGGACATCCTAATTGATATAGTCATCTTAATCAAGGGACATAAAGTGTAAAATATGCAGGCAGGACTATGTAAACAGTTTTTCCTAAATCAAGAAAGACACAAGGAAAAGCCTTCAAGTGCTTATAACTTTTATGGACTCTACTACTAAGTGTTGTTCTTTGTTGTTAGGTGCTGTCGAGTCGAGTCCGACTCATAGCGACCCTAGATTAGACAAAAGTACAAGTCTGTCTGGAAACTTTTTTGCCCTCAGGACAATGGGGAGGCTCTTGGGTAGCATGAACTCTCTGATGTCTAATAAGTTCTGAACTCCATCGGTAAGCTTTCCCACATCCTTTACATATGAACGGTTTCTCTCCACTGTGAATTCTCAGATGCTGACTCAGATAGGAGCTTTGACTGAAGGCCTTCCCACACTCATTACACTCATATGGCTTCTCTCCTGAATGAATCCTCTGATGTTGAACAAGATGAGCACCCCACCGGAAGGCCTTCCCACACTCATTACATTCATAGGGTTTCTCTCCTGTGTGAATTCTCTGATGCTGAATGAGGTTCGAGCTCTGATTGAAAGTCTTCCCACAATCGCTGCACTTAAAGGGCTTCTCTCCAGAATGAATTCTCTGGTGGATTACAAGGTGTGAGTTATAAATGAAGGCTTTCCCACATTCACTACATTCATGGTCTTTCTTCCCTGTGGGAGTTTTCTTATGGGTGACAACCACCGGTCTGAAATGTTTCCCCTGATTAGATGACCGCCTCCGTCTCTCTTTGGAATTTCTCTGCCGCTGTTCTAAGGTGTCCTCAACTTTAGAGACAGCTTCAGGTGTGGTGGTGTCGGTGGCATGTTTTCCTGAGAACACCTGTGATTCCACTTCAGAAATGGGCATCTGTGGCAGAGATCCTTTGTCCTTGGATTCCAGGCCATCTTCTCCAACAACTGATGGAAAATGTACATGTATACTTGGATTAGGATTTACATTTCTGGAATAAAAATAAAAGCTTTAAACATTCACTACTTTAGCTCAGTTGGTAGAGCACTGCACTGCAGTCTCTGAGGTCCCGAGTTCAATTCCCAGCACCGCAAAAATGGGAGAAGGACCTGGCAATCCACTCCCAAGGTAATCCCGAAACAGTCAACCATTGAAAACCCTATGAGGGTCACTATGAGTCGGATACTGACTCGACGGCACCTAACCTAACATATATGGCAAAGCCTGGAAGGATATTTACTTAGATATTACCAATGGTTATCTCTTGGTGATGAGATTGTGTAAGGGAGTTTCTTCTTTTTGCTTTCCTCCCTGCTTATCTGGTCTCTCCCCCACCCCTAATCTTTCCACAATAGGACACTAAAAATGTGTCATTTGAAAAAGTAAGTTTCAAAGCAGGGTCTTTTTAGAATTCATTCTTTTAGTTTAATTTTTGTTTTTTTGAGACAGGGTCTCACCATGTATCCCAGGCTGGCCTGGAACTTGCAAACCTCCTGCCTCAGCTTCCTAAGTGCTAGTATTATAGGTGTATGCCACCAAACCCAGCTCTAGAATTCATCTTAAAAAATAAGAGAAAAGTAAGCTGGGCGCAGTGGCGCATGCCTATAATCCCAGCAGCTTGAGAGGCAGAGACAGGAGGATCACAAGTTTGAGACCAGAGGCATTTGTGTCATTTAGCGAGACCCTGTCTCCAAAAGTAAAGAAATGGGCTGGGAGTGCAGCTCAGTGGTACAGCACTTGCAAAGCATGCAGGTGTGAGGCCCTGGGTTCAACCCCCAGTACTGCAAAAAAGTTCAGAGAGAGAGAGGACGTATTTTCAAGGGATTGGGGAGTGGTAAACTGATGTTGGGAAGGAAGGGAAAAGCAAGACAGGAGACTCAGGATCAGGGAAAAGCTAGGCTCCTGAAGGCAGAGGACACTGCCCTCCCTGGCTCTGTGACCTTCACCTCTTCCCATTCATTTCCCTGCCCTGTAAGTCTTCAGCCACTGAAGAAGATCCTCATGCAGCTGCCCCCCTGAAGGGAAGACTCGGCTTCCTGCCTCGTTATCTGCTTGATGGTCTCTACCCTTCCCCTTGACTTATTCCTTAAAAAAGGAAGAAAAGACCACTTTGTAGTTCTGTTTTTAAACACGTGTATACAATTTGTGTTTTATTTGTCTATAACACTACCTGCTGCAGCCGTACCACCCTGGCACCCGATCCCATTAGATCTCTGAAGCTAAGAAGGGTCAGGCCTGGTCAGTAGTTGGATGGGAGACCGCCTGGGAACACCAGGTGCTGTAGGCTTGGGAGACGGACCCGGCAACCCATTCCTGAAAAAATCAGCTATTGAAAACCCTACCAATAGCAGAGAAGCACAGATACAGTGCCAGGCAAGGCACAGTGTCAGGGAATGTTTCATCTGTTGTACATAGAGTCACTATGAGTCAGACCTGACTTGACAGCTCCTAATAACAATAGCATAACACTACCCAAAATCCAAGGAGAACAAAAACCAATTGCTTTAAGATAATTAAAGATCACTTTTTTTTTTTTTATGGTACATGGAGGTTGAACCCAGGGCCTCACACATGCTTTGCAAGTGCTCTACCACCGAGCTGCACCGCAGCCCACTTTTTTCTTTTAACCTTGAGACAGGGTCTCACTAAATTACACAGGCTGCCTCTGGCCTTGAACTTGCAGTCCTCTTTGCCTCTGCCTCCCAAGCCGCTGGGATTACAGGCGTGTACCACCATACCCAGCAAGACCATTTAATTAAGAAAAAATTTTTTTCAGGTTTTTCTGGTTTTTATGCAATGGTTAAAGAAATCTGACATATGCTTCCTATATAAAATAGATGCACAACAGCAAGCAAGCTTCCTTTTAAAAGTAAAACATCAAAGTCATAAAACAAAGGTTTGTTAAGCGAAAGTAAAGGAAACAAGAAAGTAGGAAAAAAGGTGAGGAGGAAAGGAGTGCTAGGAGGTAAAGCACTTTTGAAACGGATTCTAAGATTAATTTCCATTTTTAGTTTCTCCCATTTTGTTGTAACGAAAATTCAGTTTTTCAGATGCTGCTGTTTGGTGATGAGACTGTGGTATAAAACCAAATATGAAATAGAGTCTTCCTATCAGTAACATATTCATACAGGTTAGCAAGAAGTTAGTGAGAACAGTTTACAGTCTCAAGGCTCCAAACCTGTCTCCAAGCCTTGCATTTGCGTTGGGAGAGGACAGGATGTTTGTGGGAACGTACGCAGGTGAAGGAAAAAGTTTTTGCAGGGAATCGTAAGGGCAGAAGTTAAGGGCAGACAAGAGTTTCAAATAAGGCTTTTGGATGGGAGAGCAGGTAGAAGGTAAAGGTGATGATGACACGTTGTGTCTCACACAGGACTGCTTTATGGATTAAAAAGTGTGCCCTGGGAGGCATGGGGTAGCTTAAAAGGATGTCAAGGCCGATCTCTAGCTCAGAGCAGAGCTATACGGACTATGTATGTCAAAGGCAGTGGAGATGATGAGATAGGAAGGCAACGAAATATTTTGTGGTCTTGCTTTGTGGCTTCCTAAAGCTAAGAAACACTAGCCAGAACTTATAGCCAAATATAAATTTGATTTAATCCAAAAACTACTTTATGAGGTAGGTTTTCTTCCTTTCTCTTTCTTTTTGCAGTGCTGGGGATTGAACTCATTTCAATGCTTGCATTTTAGGCAAGCACTCCACCACTGAGCTACTTCCCTAGCCCCAAAGTTGTTGTTAGGTGCCGTCAAGTCAGTATCTGATTCATAGCGACCCTATGTACAACAGGCAAAACACTATTGTCAGTGCTTCTGTGCTGTTCATAGGGTTTTCAATGGCAGATTGATTTTTGGGAGTGGGTTGCCGGGTCCTTCTCCCAAGCCTGCAGCACCTTGTGTTCCCAGGCGGTCTCCCATCCAGGTACTAACCAGGCCCGACCCTGCTTAGCTTCCGAGATGGGACGGGATTGGATGCCACAGGGCTATGGCTGCAGACAGCCCCAAGGTAGGTTATTCTTATTCCTAATTTTATGGGTGATGTGACAGGCTAAGTCTCTCACCTAAAAGGTAAGGATGGTAAGGCCATGATGATTACAGCAAACATTCAAGCACCTACTATGTGCCCTCTATGTTATGAGACACTGTGCCCTCTACATCCCCTCCTCTACTCCCTCCCCACGGAACCCTGCTCCTTACCATCCTCTGGGAAAGGCTGGGTCTCCTGAGGCTCACCCTTGAGCTGGATCTCCTGAGGTTGGAGCGGGACGCTTGGTGCCTCCTGGGCTGGTGCCAGAGGTGCCTTCTTCTTCCACGGCTCGTTCCGTGCAGGTCCATGTGCAGGGCCTGGGACCTGCAGGTGATCGGGCACCACTGGGTTTATGTGGGACCAGAGCTCCCAAGGAGGCTTTAGGGAGCCTCCTCAAAGTCAGCACAGGGGGAGGAGGAGGAGCTAGAGGCTCGTTCCCATCCAGAGCTCGAGGGCAGAAAGACAGAGACAGACACACACGCTAACTGCTCTACCTTGGCAAATCCCCCTGCTTCTGCCCCTCTGTCCAGCCTGAAGGCCTCGGATGCGGCCCCCTCAACAGATCGAATCCCCCTTCCCACCTGCGGTCCTGCTTCAAGTCCTTTCTCTAAATCCTCCAGCACTGTCACAGCCTCCTCTCCACTGCTGGGGTGATGTCCCCGCACCCAGGCCCGGAGCCCTTCGGGCAGGATGGTCAGGAACTGCTCCAGCACCAGCAGCTCCAGGATCTGCTCCTTGGTGTGCGTCTCCGGCCTCAACCACTCACAACAGAGCACCCGGAGCCGGCTCAAGGCCTCCCGGGGACCAGGAGTCTCCTGATAGCAGAGTTGCCGAAAGCGCTGGCGGAAGACCTCTTGACTGGCGGAGCGGTGCCCAGGCAGCCTGGCCTCGTACTCCCAAGACTGCTCCTCTTCCTTTGGCTCCAACATTGTAATCTTCTCTTGTTCCTGTGTACCCTCAAGGGCCAGAGTCTTAGCTGCTGTTAGTGACACAACCGTGCTAGCCTGGGATAGCTCTGCAGAAGGCTGATACCAGCTGGAATCTTTCAGAGGCTCCCTGTAACATAAGAAGAAACCACCCTTCATTTTTTCATTCATTGAACACATACTCAGCATCTATGAAGAACCACACCCCGTACAATACCCTTTACCCCGTCTTTTCCCTCCATCCATCTCCAGGATCATGCTCCATTAAGGCCACGGCCTTTGAGAAACCTGCAACCTGGTAGAGACAGACATGTAACGTGGTTTCTACGATACAAATGGGTAAATGCTATCACGGGGGAAAACAGCAGGAAAAAATAGTTCTGGTGGCCCACAGAAGAAATGCCTATTTGAAGAAACAAGTGTGGCGCAAAAGTGTCAGGATTCAAAGCCCAGAGGCGAGCAGATCTCAGTGCGTGGTGTGGGAGAGATCGACTCCTTCCAGACGGTCACTCCACACACGCGCAAATTTCTTTTTTCTTTTCTTTTTAACAAGAGAAAACCAAGTAAGTTTATTAATGTGTGGAGTACACATCACACAAGAGAAAAGCAGCTCAAGGTAGTGGGAGTCTAGCTCATATAATATATCTAACAAAGAATAACACATTTTAGAGAATTCCCCCCACCAAAAAAAGAAAGCAAGCCGGGCACGGTGGCGCACGCCTATAATCCCAGCGGCTGGGGAGGCGGAGGCAGGAGGATCATAAGTTCAAGACCAGAGGCAGCCTGCATCACTTAGCGAGACCCTGTCTCCAAAAGTAAAAAAAAGGGCTGGGGGTGCAGCTCAGTGGTCCAGCACTTGCAGAGCATGCAGGCGCGAGGTCCTGGGTTCAACACCCAATACCAAAAAAAAAAAAAAAGAAAGAAAAAGAAAAAGAAAGAAAGAAAGAAAAGAAAGCAGTCCCAGGGTTCTAGAAGTGGGGAACTTGAGAAGGTAAGTACGTGGAAGACGTTCATGGAATAAAGTTTGCTCACAGATTCTTCTGGTGCCATTTCCGACACGCTCAAATTTCTAAAGCAGTGCTAACAGGAGAAGAAAACCGCAAACCCTCCCTAAGGGGTCAGCTCGCATCCAAACGCCCAGGATTTGCAGCAGAGCCCTGTCACGGGGCTGCTGCGGGCAAGGCTTGGTCTGGGTTACAAAGTCCAGCGCAGGGCATCTAACAGGAAGGAGGGGGCCGAACCCAGGGGCCATGAAGCCACACACCGAGGCGCCGCCGACCGAGGACAAAGGAGGCGCGCGAAGGCACAGCCGGTGTCCCGGGGCGATGCCCCCGCCGCGCCAGCACCCGGCTGGGCAACGTCGCCCGGCCCGGGCAGACGCCCGCCCGCCATCCCCAGGGAGGGACCGAGCCCCAGGCCGGGAACAGCACCCGAGCCCCACTCGCCACGCTTCCTCCCAGGACCGCGGGAAAAGCGCAGGGCGACACCCAGACCCCCAGCGCGGGTCCGCGGGGGCGAAGCCGCCCTCCGCGCGGTTCCAGGGAGCGGCCCGGGAGGCCGAACCGCCGCCGCCCGCAGCGCCCCACGGGAGCCGCCGGACTCGCAGGCGGCCGCCGCCGACACTCACCGCTCGGCGCCCACGGCGTCCACCCCGCGCCGCCGCGCACTCCGCGGCTTCCAGCCCCGCCCCCCAGGCGCCGCTTCGCGCCTGCGCAGTCCGCAGCCCGGACTCCATCTCCCAGAAGCCTCCGCGCTGCCCACGTGCGCGAGCCAAGTCGGAGGGCGGCTGAGACCCCAGCGCCGGAGTTCGCGCCTGGCGGGGACGCGAGCGCCCGGGCCCCTGGGGGCTGCGGTGTCTGGGGAGGCGGAGCCCGCGCGGGCGACCGCACGTCCCTGTGAGCGGCACCGGGAGGCCCGTGCGGGCTGAGGGTCTGGGGGGCCCCAGGCCCTGGGCGTCCCCTGGGGCGACACTGCCTCCTCCGTGCTCCCTGTTCCGGTCACTTCTCAGATCTCATGCACAGCCGACGAAGAAGTTGTCAAGAAGAAAATACTCCGCGATCAGCCACCGGCCTGGGGCAGACGGGAGGGGAGGACAAAGGAAAATTCGAGGACTTCATGTAATTTGGGGGAGAGGACATAGGATTTGTTGGTAGGGGAAATTATTACTCTCTCGTTTTCCAATCATAATGGAGAAAGGTGCATCTGATTATGAATTCTAGGAAAAGTAAAAACCACTACGAGAAAAGAAAAGTAAGAAATTGTGCCCAGATTAACGAGAGAAAAAGGTTGCACTAGAATTTGAGAAAACCAGCAAATAAGAAAAAGAAGCTGTGTAGATCAAAAGGCTGGGCTGGGATTTAGCTCGGTTGGTAGAACGCCGCTCTGCAGTCTTTGAGGTCCCGAGTTCGATTCCCAGCACTACAAAAATGGGAGAAGGACGTGGCAACCCACTCCCAAGGCAATCCCGAAACAATCTGCCATTGAAAACCCTATGGGGGTCGCTATAAATAGGACACGACTTGACGTCACCTAACAACAACAGCAGATCAAAAGGCAAACTAGAAACCAAGGAAAAGAACACTAAGCTACAATCCGTGGGATTTAGCAACAGTCATCGTTGAAAATGCCTTCATTACCTCCTTTATTAAGGAATCAATATATAAAACAACTTAAGATTCATCTTAAGAAACTAAGAGCATATTGAAATAAGGCAGAAGAAACTGAAGTGAATTAACAAAGAAACCATAATTGATGAAACAAGAAAAAAAGGGGGGTAATTCAAATACTGGTTCCTTTGAAAAGAGCTTTAAGGTAAACTTGTTTAGAGCCTGATTAAGGAGAAGCAAAATGAAAATCGACAAAAATAGGAATGAGAAATAAAATAACCACAGAATCTGGAGAAATTTTAAAAATTGAAATATTACATTCTAGGTTGAAAACCTAGAAGAAATGGTTGATTTTCTAGTAAATTACAAATTACCAAATTGTGTGCACTAAATGTTTTTAAAACAACCTTCACTTAGGAGTAGAAGACCTCAAGAAAATGATACAGAGGAATTACAGTTAGCTGTAATGTGAAGCACTGTTTTCAAGAAAACATTTCTGAATGGGACTCATTAAAATATTTCACTAGAAACTTGACCCCATGTTATTTTGAAAGAGATACTTTGCCCAAACAAAGCATAGTTTAACCTGAGTATTTTTGCAGTTTATTTTATATCTAGAGAGGAAAGAAAATCAAGAAAGAATGACAATACGATCCTCTTGTAATAAATAGAACTTTTGATTTAAAAATGAGGCAGTTAGGCTGTGGTTTAGCTGAGTTGGCAGAGCACTGGCTTAGCTTGCAGAGCCCCTGGGTTTGATCATCAGCACCACAAAACAAACAAAAAACTAGGCAATTATAAATTTGGACATGCAAATGTTTATGAGGAAGAATATATGTATAAATCTGAGTCTGGGCTGGTGGTGAAATGTAGTTTCAAGAAGCTAAAAGTCCTTGTACTTGGGAATATAAAGAAAACAAAAGCACAAGCCGGGTGTGATGGCGCAAACCTGTAAGTCCAGCCCTCTGGAGGCTGAGGCAGGAGGACTGCAGCAAATCTGATGTGAGCTTGGGCTGCCTACCGAGGTCCTGTCTCACAATAACAACCCAAAACCTCACGAGAGTACATAAAAGATTTACACCAGGACAGTGTCTTTTTGTAATGTTGTTGTTGTTGTTGTTAGGTGCCGTGGAGTCGGTATCCGACTCATAGCGACCCTCTGTACAACAGGGGAAACACTATTGTCAGTGCTTCTCTGCTGTTCATAGGGTTTTCAATGGCAGATTGATTTTTGGGAGGGGGTTGCCAGGTCCTTCTCCCAAGCCTACAGCTTCCGGTGTTCCCAGGCGGTCTCCCATCCAGGTACTAACCAGGCCTGACCCTGCTTAGCTTCCGAGATCTGACGGGATCGGATGCCACAGGGCTACAGCTGCAGGCATTTTGTAATGTTAGATTGGAGAAAAAAAGACTTTGGTTTGTCCATTTAAACAAATCATATTTCAGTGTTTTTGAATTTTTCTTGTTGTTGTTAGGTGCTCTCAAGTCCATGCCCAACTCAGCAACCCTGCCTACAACAGGCGAAACACTATTGTTAATGCTTCTGTGCTATTCATAGGGTTTTCAATGACTGTTCTATGGGAGTGGGTTGCTGGGTCTTTCTCCCAAGCCTATAGCACCTGGTGTTCCCGGGCGGTCTCCCACCCAAGTACTACTAACCAGGCTCGATTCTGCTTAGCTTCTAAGATCTGATGGGATTGGATGCCACAGTGGTGTGGCTGCAGGCTGAAGTTTTCTTATAATGAGTAATTTAATAATAAAAAATATCAAGGCATTTCCTTTTAAAGATCTGAGTGACTGTGTACCCACTAGAAGCTGTGAAACATGTTAACCTCTATTTAAAGAAAAAGTTTAAGTGGTAGGGACTCTTATGGTTGGAAATGTTTCCCACGGGCCCAGGTATTGGTGGCTTTGTTGCCAGCTTTTGGGAAGTGATTTGATCCTGAAGATTCTGACCTAATCAACAGATTAATCCCTTAATGGATTCATGATACGATGGTATTATTGGGAGGTGGTGAAAAGTAGAAGGTGGGGCCTCACCGAAGGAAGCAGGTTGCCTGGAGCGTGTCCTTGGGGCTCTGTCTTGCCCTGGTCCCTTCCTGTGTTCCCATTCTCGGCTTCCTGTCTGTCATGTGAAGAGCCTCCTCCTCCACATGTTCCTGCCGCCATGCCGTTCTGCCTCACCAATGGCCCAGAATCAGTGGAGCCAAGAACTATAGACTGAAATCTCTGAAACCATGAGCCAAAATAAGTCCTTCTTTCTTTAAGTTATGAATGCTGTTGGGGGCCAGAAGGGCCTGAGATAGAGAACAAGGCTTTAAGTAAGAGCACAATGCAGTGGTTGTTTAGGGCTAGTCATTAGACCTCCATAGGGAGGGTTTCATGAAATGAGAGACAAGTTAATAGGGGACAAATGAGAGGGTATTAAGTGCTGAGGCAAGTCCTCTTATTTTAAGGACTGGGCAGCCACTGGCTCTTCTTTGAATGTGAATTTACATATGTTTGTATGTGAGAGATGAGGAAAGGCGTGTGTTATGAAAATCAAAGAGTAGTGTATAGAATGACTTCAAAAGGTGGAGCAGATTTGAGGATACTGTAATAATAAGAGGGTGGGAGGTTAGCTCAGTTGATAGAGTGCTGCTGGGCACTTTTTGAGGACCCAGGTTTGACCCCCAGCATCGAACAAACGGGAGAAAGCTGTGGCAGGCCACTCCCAAAATAATCCTGAAACAAACAGCCATTGAAAACCCTCTGAGGTTCACAACAACAATAACATAATAATAATAAAGGCTCAGAGCAGTCTTGCTGGACCTCTAAAATTACTTCCAGATGACTCCTAGATTCTCTGTGGGTTCCTTCTTGCTTGCACATCCACAAAAATGATCAGTGGATTCCTTTCAGAGGAGAAACTTTTACCCATGATTGTAGTCAAACTCCAGAGACAGAGAAAGCAGTCCTTCCAAATTTGTCCCCTGTTGTTCAAGATTCTCATCATAAGGCTTAACTCATGCTAACCATATTTGTTGTTGTTGTTAGGTGCCATGGAGTCGGGATCTGATTCATAGCGACCCTACATACATATTGTTAGTGCTTCTCTGCTGTTCATAGGGTTTTCAATGGCGGATTGTATTTTGGGAGTGGGTTGCCAGGTCCTTCTCCCAAGCCTACAGCACCTGGTGTCCCCAGGAGGTTTCCCATCCAAGTACTAACCAGGCCCGACCCTGCTTAGTTTCTGAGATCTGACAGGATTAGATGCCACTAATCTGTGGTACAGCTGCAGGCTGCATATTAGGTGGTGATAAACAGGAGTCCACGCCTAGAGGAAGATACTTCCCTCTCTCTCTCTCTCTCTCTCTCTCTCTCTCTCTTTCACACACACACACACACGCGCGTGCGCGCGCGGGCGCACAGGCACACAACAGTAATAAGCGCTTATGAAATAGACGCTAAATAAACACAGATGAAAAGCTTGATGGAGATGGAGAGAGTGGGAGGTGGCAATCTGGGAAGGCTTCCCAAAGGAAATGACATGTATTTAGTTATCTTGCGGAACTGGGCGGCTTGCACATACTTTGTACACTCTACGACTGAACTGCATGCCCTGTCCCTTTTTTATTTTTTATCTTGAGATAGGGTCTCGCCTTTAATCGGATATCCAAACACCTCCGCCTCCTGTGTCGCTGGGATCACAGGCATGCGCCATGGGGTCTGGCCAGGAAATAACTTCTGAAGGTGCCCTTTGAAAGTATAGGCAGAACTTTTAAAAGAAACTACTCTAAATTTTCCCGCCTCTGAACTCCAAAAGTATGAATGTTTCAGATGGAGCAGAGGCTGCTTTCTGAGCCCTCAGTTCATTTCTTCGGCTCACCTCAGCCTCCCCAGCAGGGGGCGCAGTCGTTCCTGGAACGTAAACACCAGATCTTGGTTTATGTGTACAAATGTGCCTTGCACAGCATTGAACAAGGAATAGGCGCCAAGTGCGGTGGTGCACTCCTGTAATCCCAGCGGCTCGGGAGGCGGAGGCAGGAGGATCGCAAGTTCGAGACCAGAGGAAGTCTGCGTAACTTAGCGACACCCTGTCTCAAAAAGTAAAAAAAATGGGCTGGAAGTGCAACTCAGTGGTCCAGCACTTGTAAAGCATGCAGGCGCGAGGCCCTGGGTTCAACCCTCAGTACTGCGGGGGGGGGGGGGGGGGAAAAGAAAGAAAGAAAAAGAAAAAAGAAAAAGAAAAAGAAAAGAAAAAAAAAAGAAAAAAACAAGGAATAGTATGGGGTCGTTTGACTCTGCACCTGGATAAACACGGAGACACGGTGCCCACAGAAGGAACTGGCACAAGCACGTGCAAGGGCACTCGACAGGGGGAGGGCGGGGCACCCCGAGACCTGGCAGAGGACTGTTGTCGTTGTTAGGTGCCGTGGAGTGGAGTCCGACTCATAGCGACCCTATGTACAGCAGATCGAAACACTTGCCGATTCTGTGCCAGGCACACGATCTTATCTATGTTTAAGCCCATTGTTGCAGACACTGTGTCCATCCATCTGGCGGAGGGTTAGGGGCCCAGAAACCCAACCTAGCGCAGCCCACGCCTCGGTCTTCCCACTGCACGGCCTCTCCCGCTTTAAGAAAGCGGAGTCGGGCATCCGCTAGGGAAGATCTGCCCCTTCCCCGCCTCCCTGGGGACCCCGGAGCGGGCGCAGGGGCGGGGTCTCACGCCAAGCCACGCCCCCTCCGCAGCTGCGGTCGCGCAGCCCCGCTGGGCCCTTGGTTACAGCACCAGCATCTCCGGCCCTTACGTGGGCGCATGGGGGCCTCCTTGGGCGCGACCCCTAAATCTGGGGGTTCTCCCAGTTCTCGCTGACCCCGCTGGCCACGCCCCCGGCTGACCCTGCGGGCTTAGGCTGCGGTGGGCTGGGTGAGGCCGAGTCCTGAGCGCGTTGGGCCTGGCGGGGCGGGGGATGCGGGAGCGAAGCCGGAGGGAGCGCGGCTCTGGCCGGCCTCAGGCTGCGCTTCTGCCCTGTAGGGGCCTGAGCGGGCCATCCCTTAAAGACATCGGTACATTTTTCTTCTCCCTTTTAAATCTTTTTTTGTTTTGTTTTGTTTTTTCTTTCCTTCCTGCTTTTCTCCTCATTCATTGCCTTCTGTTTGCCTTGCCTTGTCAAAGGTTTGACGATCCAGAGATAAGGCCATAATGTTTAAAAAGTGAAATTTTCTGTTCTTTTCCTTTGTCTTTTTATTTTTTTACTTTTTTCTTTTTCTTTTCTTTCTTTCTTTTTTTTTTTTTTTTTTTTTTTTTTC